>JALGAQ010000009.1:4132109-4158062 GCA_028829895.1 Sinotaia quadrata
GATGACAACAGTAGTAGTAATAAAGGAATAACATTAATGAGAAAAAGTACTGATCAAATTAATGTTAACGATATTAAAGATAAAAACACAAATAACAAAAAATGAATAAATCGATAAGCAAAAATATTATTACCCACAATATCATATAAAAGAAACTAAATTTAAAATTAGCAGAAACAGCGATAAACTAAGTTAGAAATTAAGACATTATTATACAAAATGAGAAGAATAAAGCATAAGTGAAAATGAAGTGACAAATACCATAGTCTCTCGAGACTGACGGTCGCCAACCAACCAGTAGTAGTAGTAGTAGTTTCCGTCCCGCTACCAACCGGAAGCAGCGCCGTCGTGCCCAGTATGCACATATACAGACACTACTCCATCACCGTGCTAAAGATGCAGCATCCACTGTTCTCAGTGGCCGATAGAGGACGGCTTATGAAACCAATCCTGCGGAACTAGACCCTAGCTTTGATAGTTACTGGAAAGCTAAGCTGGCCGCAGAAGCTCATCCGGACTATCGTCCTCTGAGAACACTCTATGAAACCAGGAATGAACTCGTGCAGCCGATCAGTCTAGAAGAAACTTTGGCGGCTTTGAGCGAAATGAAAGGTAGTGCAGCTGGTATGGACCGAATTAAGCCTGAAGACTTGCTGAGAGGCAAAGTTCAATTTGTCGCAGCTTACGTCAACCTGCTACTAGCATGCGGATATATTCCTCCACACCTGAATGTTGCTCGGGTCACATTTGTTCCAAAGAATGACAATCCTGAGACACAAACGGATTATCGACCAATCTCAGTGGCCTCAGTTTTTGTAAGGTGCCTTAATATGATCCTGGCTCGAAGATGGACCCGATGCTTTGAACGCTTGGGGAGGCAGTATGCATTTCTGCAGCGTGATGGCTGTTTCGAAGCCACAGCAGTGTTGCATGCTATACTGAGGCGAGCACATGTACAATGCCAACCAGTTTCAATCGTGAGTATTGATTTGTCGAAGGCGTTTGACTCGGTTTCTTATGCTACCATCCAACGTGCTGCCACTACATTCGGTGCCAAGCAGTTACTGAAAAGTTACATCGCAAATTCATATCAAACAGCTATGATCGTCATGCCCAACGTAACCACTATCCGTCCAACCAGAGGAATGAGGCAGGGAGACCCACTCTCTCCACTGCTCTTCTTCATGGTCCTTGACGAGATCCTGGAACTGGCGGACCCAAATATTAATCTTCCACTTGAAGATAATTCGGTTGACACGATCGCCTATGCAGACTACTTGCTGTTGTTCGCCGGATGTTTGAATGATATGCAGCACAAGGTGTCGAAGCTGAGGTCTGCCGCCACTCTTGCAGGGCTCAGTATGAACCAGTCCAAAAGTCATTTGATCAACATTGTGACTAGCAAGTCCAGACAGTTGAGAGCTGTCGAACCAGAAAAACTGAGATTTGAAGACGGCACAATCGATCCTTTGGGTGTGAAGCATTGTTTTCGTTACTTGGGAATTGACTTCACCCCACATGGAAAGGCGCCCATGAATTTTCATGCAACTCTTCAATCCTTTTTGGACAACCTGTCGTCTGCGCCACTCAAGCCTCAACAGCGTATGAACATGATACGACAGAACGCACTCCCAAAACTACTGCATTCACTGTGTCTGGGAGTAGTCCACAAGAAGACCCTACAAGCGCTGGATAAAATTCCCCGCCAGTATATTCGGAAGTGGCTTCGGCTCCCCAAGCAAACTCCCGTTTCATACTTCCGTGCACCAGTTAGCTCAGGGGGACTAGGATTGACGCATTTTGCTTCGAAAATTCCCCATCTACGTTGGGAACGCCTTAATCGTCTGTGTACATCTCCATCGCCACTACTGCGCTGGGCAGCCACCGCCACATGCGTTGCCCCGTCTTTGAAAATTGCACAGGCCACAGTCTCAATCGGGAAACAAAGGACAGTTCTACGCAAGGATGTGAACACTGCTTGGGAGAACGAGCTGTATTCATCAGTTGACGGTGCTCTACTTCGACCTCTCAAGCAATGCCCACATTCCAGCTCTTGGATGTTGGAGAACTCTCGACTGTTTCCAGGGTTGTATGTTCGCATGACCCAGTTGCGATGCGGTCTTTTGAAAACAAAAGTACGACAAGCTCGATGGGGATGGAACAAAGATGACATCATGTGCCGTGGGCATTGTGGCAAGCCAAAAAGTCTCCGCCATATATTGGAAAACTGTACTTTAACTCACGAGAGTCGATATAAGCGGCACAACGACGTGTGTAAACTGATTCTTCGTCAGTTGGCGCGTAACAGAATGGACGCGCTTTACGAGCCTCGGATTCCACTAAAGACCAACTACTGTAAACCAGACTTAAGCGTGGTCAAGTGTGGATTTGCTCTCGTTTTGGATGTCACATTATGTGACCCGGAACTGATCCAATCAGCTTGGGAAAGAAAGATTGTCAAGTACGACACACCGGAAGTGAACGCTTGCATCAAAACGCATGTCAATCGATTGGGTTACAAAGTTGAGCGAGTGGAGCATCATCCAATCGTCGTGTCGTACAACGGATTGTTGTACGGCAGAAGGTCAAAATCGCTTCAACAATGCAGCTTCAGTCGACGAGACCTCGGAGATATCTGCATCGCTACGATGCGTGTGTCACTTCAAAGACTTATGATATTAACATGCGCGGGACACATACTTTTTGACGCAAATTGTTTTATTTTCCCACCGCGATTTTTCTCGCATCCAAGTTGGATTATTGTATGCCTCTTCGGCAATTCACTGTGAAATAAATGTTTATAGTAGTAGTAGTAGTAGTAGTAGTAGTAGTAGTAGTAGTAGTAGTAATCTTATTATTATTATTATTATTATTATTATTATTGTCATTATTATTATTATTATTATTATTATTATTATTATTATTATTATTATTATTATTATTATTATTATTATTATTGTTATTATTATTATTCATCACCCCTTAATTCAAAGTACCATCAAATCTCGCCAACAGTTAGGTTCTATAATTCATTTCCGATGCTGTACACTGTCTTAATCAGAGTTAGTGAAGGCTGCCTTGTCTCTGCATTCCTGTTTAACTGCTTCATCGATGACTTCCGTCAGAAAGCGCTTCGGAAACCTAGACTATGAATAAGCGCTTCTATCTGACAGATAACTTACTAAGGCATTAAGCAAATGAAAACATTCTTATTTAAATTGTAGTGGATCAAAAACAGGAATGCAATGTGCTATATATTATTAATATTATTATTATTATCACCATTACTATCATTTTTTTATTATAAAATTATTACTCACCACGTTTCACATGTTTGAGAGAAATTCCGTGAACTACCAACAGTTTGTGGTTGTCACCTATACGCTCCACCGCTTTCCTCCCACAATCAAACAGTTCAGTAGCACGAGATCATTGGCAGCTTGAAGCTACATTGAAATCTCAGAACAGCGAAACCAGGCGTAATAGGCTGCTGCTCTTATCCTAATTATCATCATCATGGTAATGCTATATTAATCCCAATGGGATTAATTTTCTGCAAGTTTCGTGTATTCCAATATTACAAAAATGAAGTGTTTATCCACCGTGTTTTTATTCACTATCGTTAACATTTCATACATGCGTTGTTTGATCAGGGACATCCATTTACCCCAGGTAAACACACCCTATGCGTCTTCATTACTCGTATCGGGATTACATGGAAATAAATTGGTGCTTTGACGCATGGCAGAATCGGAGGCCGCACAAAGTTATTATTAGGCATAATACCCACGGTGAAAGTGGAATTTGCTGTACGTCAACAAAGATCGATAATCGAGTAAAAACATAGACCCAGGTCTTTGTGTTCGTAAACTCAGCTAAGAAACCAATAGGAAAACCATACATACGCTGTATCTCTTATCCGTTGATAAGAGCCTCAGAATTTCGATAAACCTGGAGATATGCGCTAGTCTCGGCCAACAAGAATACGATTATTCTTTCAGAACTCTCTATGCGATTGTATAGCATAATCAATATTAAAAAATATATACATTACCTCAAAGGTTCAGGTTAGCAGGTAAAATCCAAAGCAACGAAAAGAATGTCAACGGTGAAATAGTTATCGTCTATAACCAATTGTAAATAAAATAATTAGAATAAATCGAGTAAACTCGGAGTAAACGCTCTCAGCGCACTACTGTCATAAGATGAAAGTCAAACTGAACAAAGCATGTTGGCGAAGGCCAACATTAAAACAAGGGTCGAGGAAAAGTAACAATCAGGGCAAGGGAATTCGCAGGGTTTGTGCTTGTCGTGGGATGGATGGGAATGAATCTTGGATTCTTCTACACTTCCCCCCAAATCGGTCACTAATTCAAGCCCCCCTGACAGGCTAGCTCATGTCACACCCTTCTCTCAGACCCCACCTTCTTGGTTGTCGCTGCCGCCGAACGACCTACGGCTGTGTCCTGCGCTGGCTCACACTAAAATAGTACAAATATAACTCTTGCTACAATAGCGGGTGCCAGCCCCTTAGAAATTTGAGCGACTAAAACCCACGTGCTACCCACAGCCTTCTGTTAAACACATCATTCTTATCGCATCCTTTTAATTCGAAATGAAGATAAACCACATTATATCTTGATGATTGTTCTTTGCCATAATACAGTGAGGTGTCTGGGCGTGGCAATTATCCGCTCCATCCAACATGACGAGGTAGCGCAGACTGATTTACATCGGGACCTGAGACGTCAAACGTGCAATCAATAAGAGCATCTGCGAATGGCGAGTTAATTAGAGATTCTTCAGAGGTCAGAGCCTCAACTTTATGATAAGAAGTTCCCTATAGCCAAACGCTGGTAACCGCGCCCTTCGAAGAGCTAACGTCATCATCGGGCATAGCACCTACTTTGATAGGCAGAGAAGAGGGCACCTTAACCCTTGGGGATTACTCAACTGAAGACACGAAACCCTCATCCTAGGACCCTGGAACGGTCAAATTCTCCTATAGGGTTGGCATATGAGACGAAATAGCATTGTCACCAGCTTCTAGCTTCGAATCAGAATCAGTCTCAGGCTTTAAATCGGCCTTAGTTTCACATGCCTCACCTGCAATCTTAGCAAAGTTCACGTCAGGATCAGTTAATAACTCAGGTTCGGGTTCACGCAAAGATGCCTTTTCAAGAAGCACCTTCCTCAAATCTTTAGACTCGCATGGCAACCACAACTCAACCCCTGCGCCGTCTGTATCTTCGAAGTCCACCTCAAGTAATACCTTCAAAAGCCGTTGAATTGAGGAGTCCGACTGAATGGCGTTCACTCTACGGTCACTGGCATTCGAGGAACCCACTGGACATAGCGTAATCCAACCCAGCCTTGTACGAACGGCATAAGGCTCCTACGGTTTGCCCGACCGGCATTCTAAGGGTCTGTGGGCGTCCGGTACATCTGATCCCATCAGGATTTTGATGTCTGATTCTTCCAATTTCTGGAGATTAACCTGTTTCAGGTGTTTCCACCTACAAACATAATCTACAGTCGGGTTAGACGCGCAACCTATTGCCTAATTATACACTTTAAATGCATTACGGATGTCCAGCCTACCTTTACCGTTTGTCGTGGTAACCATCAAGCTGCATTTGCTAGCATTGACGGAAGTGGAAACTGCGACCGTCGAGATATTCAGAGACGTCCTAATTCCATTAACACCAAGGGCTCGGGCTATCTTCTCATTGATCAACGTAACGTCGGAGCCGTTATCCAAAAACGCGTTTACCACCAGTGTCTTCTTGGGACCCATTATGCGAACCGGTAGTGCGTTTAAGGAGACTTTACTGTCAGTGCCCAAGTTGGTCGAAACACACATGTTAACCTCAGAGCCGACATCTCTTTCGGGTTGCGCATAACGCAGCAAGCAATGGTGATGTACTTGGCATCCGTCTGTTCCGCAGTGTTTATATACCGAGCATTCTTCGCACCTGCGACCGGTCCTAAGAACACACCATAACGTGGCACCGCGGACAAACTTTGAGTTGGAGTCGCTGTGAGGAACGCATGACAGGACTCTAGTTCATGAGGCCTTCGGCAGAGTAGGCATGACACTTCGTATCCCGCTGTATAGAATTGTCTCCCTTCCACTCCTGCCATATGGAGTCTGGAGTAAAACCGCTTAGCGTTCCGTTGCATGGGGTCTCTTCTCTCCGATGTCTTCGAAGATTCTATGAATTTCCCGAATGCTCCACGTCTTATACGGGATTCCCTCTTGACGAAGGCTCACAGGTCCGAGAATGTCACGTCTTCATTCGCTTCTGCCTTGTTGGCGGCTGGTTTCGCCCAAATACGCCTAGAGTCGTCAGGCAGCGTGTACACGATGTGTTCTAGATTTGACACCGTGTTTAGCTATGCTTCACGCCTATTTTCTCGAAGGGCTAACTGACAGTTGCGTATCCTTATGGCCAACCAATTCAGCGAATCCGCGTCATCGTGGGACCTTCTCAGGCATTTGAAGAGATCTTTTATGATTGCTGAGGTGATCATTTGGTCCGACCGTAGTTATGCCGGAGGATTTCTTTCGCCATGCCGTAGTCACCGTCTGGATCTCCCCGAAAACATTCGGAAATTGCCTCTCAACCCTGTCCCGTACACTGATTGATAAGGTGTAGCAACCTGTGTGCGTTGTCCGGCACCATCTCTTCTATCAGATACTGGAACTGGTGTATGAATTTCCAATAATGCCGCGGATTTCCATCGAACTGCGGGAGGTCTAACCGATGCGGGTCACCTCTGTAGTGGGTAGGAGCGTATGTGTTTGGAGGTGGCGTAAATGACTGTTTTACGTACCGTTGTACGTGTCGAAGCCTTGGTTGTCTTTGACGTCGGACAGGGTGGCAACCCATCGAGACGTACGTGCGTGGACTGCGGTTTCCATTTCTGCTAGTCGTTTTTACTTTTTAACCGCAGTTTCCGCAACCGGGCCACCAATTCCTCTTCTATCTCGATGAGATCTTCGTCCAGTGGTTCTGCAAAGGAATGTCGTTCTTGCTTCGTTCTTTTCTGCTCAGATGGAAGTGAATTCGAGACCTGTCCGGTCTTCTCAATCGTCTCGCGTTGCTCTGATCCAGAATCGCTGTTGTACGAAGGCATCTTTCTTTGGGTTGTCCAAGAGCCAAATTTCGTATCCAAACCAAGTTTCGTATGTCGACCAAGGTTTCTGAGCAGCTCAGAGTTCGTCAATCCAGGTATTGACCCAAATGGTGGCATTGAGAATTGTAACTCATTATCCGTTGATGAGTATCTCAGAATTTCCATAAACCTGGAGATATGCTTCGAGTCCCGGCCAACACGAATACGATTATTCTTTCAGCACTCTTTATGCGATTCTATAGCATAATCAAAATAAAGAAGATGTACATTACCTCAAATGTTCACGTAAGCAGGTGAAAGCCAACGCAACAAAAGGAATGTCAACGATGAAATAGTTATCGTCTATAACCAATTGTAAATAAAATAATTAGAATAAATCGAGTAAACTCAGAGCAAACGCTCTTAGCACTCTACTGTCATACGATGACATTCAAACTGAACAAAGCATGATGACGTAAGCCAACATTAAAACAAGCGTCGAGGAAAAGTAACAATAAGGGCAAGGGAATTCGCAGGGTTTGTGCTTGTCGTGGGATGGTTGGGATTTAATCTTGGATTCTTCCACATAGGCCTATTCGAAGTTCTAGATCGTAAACTCAAGTAGTTTGCTATTAAAATAAAATGTGAGAAAGTGAATGTTAGTTTAGACCACTAAAAACCATCGCTGTAAATGGAATAACGCAAGATCCACACAAAATCGTTATCTTGAATACTCAGCCTTACAGCTGACAAACCTGTCTTAACTACCCGATACAATAGAGCATTTAAAACACCTTTCCCTACGTGGACCAAGCGTTCAAACGTTTATATATTTCTATTTGAACTTTTCTTTTTGCTTCACAACTGACGGTAGACTTACCCGCTGTTACTCTAAATAATTTTTAAGTAGCTAAGCACGCCACCAGCAACCGCGCAACGCTCATTTCTTTTTCATACGCGTTTAAGGACTAAACGATATACGCCTCGATTCTCGTCTGTCGCTTCATCCGAAATAAAATATTCACCGATCATGGGAATGCTTGTAACGCTCTTACACTCAGTGTTTGCCCAGAACGGCACCCACCGTGAATCGAACCCTCAAATAATTTTCCGGTTATATGGAGCCGTTACCATAGACATTTTGCTATGACAACAGCTCTCTACAAATTGTGTGTCATAACCACTATGGGTACATAGCGCGACCATGTTCACGCTTAGATTACGCCTGCTAATTAGCTTGCCTATAAACCCACCATTATTTAGAAACACTAACATGATGAACAGTGTTATTTTCATTCCGTTATTTTCTTTCGTTAACTGCATGCCTTTACACTCATCACAGCTTACTTTTTTGTTCATTTGTGACAGTCAGAACAACATCATCCGACCCTAACCCCAGATTTATTCGACTCGTCTAAAGGAAGCATCCGTAGGTCACTTCGCGAGCTTTAGATCCGATTGCTTTTTGTCATTTATTTAAAATAATTCAATCGGCTAATGCAACTGCGTTCATGATCGGCTGTATTGTTATTCTACACCAATCTGTCTGGTCGACTCATTGCAATATTTATCTTTCTGCTCTGAAGTTATTTTTCTGTCCAATCAAAGATAATTCGTATATTTGTTTCTTATAGTGCTAACTGGTCAAATGGCGAGATAAACCGTTCACACTGGAGCAAACTCAATTTCGTTTATTATCAGAATACGACCATTGCCACACGAAAAGCATTTTGTTGATTTATGTACGCCCGATTTCATATCACGTCCCAGCAGGGATTATACGTGGAGCTGTTGTATTCGAACGAATGAGGCAACGTTATACTTCACTAAGTAGCTGGGCAGACGGAACTTTTGCCGAGGTTTATTTCTATCGGCGTAAGGCCTACGTCCTCTTTAACAATGGCTCATATGCATAATAATTTGAAGGGAAGTAGCTCGTGACTGGTCGTGTTTTAACATTGTGGCCGCTTTTAGCTACTTACGGAAATGCTCACTAAACCCTTTGATTCTGGATGCTAGGCGCTGGTGCGTTTATACTGCCAACCACCAGTAGTGGCATTACTAGGAAAACCGAATAGTGTTATCGGTCTTTCTAGGAAAGCGTGATTTACAATGAGGACGTCGTTTTCCCATGACATCGAAGCATCAAAGCAATCAAAGGCAAACCTTGACTCGGATGAGACCTGTCCGCGAATCCTTTTCGTGCGCAGGGATCCCGGTTTTTTCCTGTGATCACACTGACGTTGAACACTTCAATAGATTCATTGTAAAAATTCCTTTTTAAAACTGTAAGATCCTAAGTTAGATCCCAAGGTTTGGACAAATACGCTCCTAAATATTCTACGTCGAGCAAGTCAGAGCAAACACGATCCAATAGACACAATTAGGGAGATTCTATTGAAAAACGATTAAAGTAACCGAAATAAAATTATTCAAAGATTGGGGTCTATGGATCAAAACCAATGAATAAATGTTCAACGGAAAATATCAGACACCTTCCTGCTAACAATAGAAAGTTATGCAAACAAGCTACCTGAAACACAGTTAAAGCACACGAAACACGGTAATGTGTTACCGTAAACCAAAACACGAGGGCAAAACAAGTGATGGTAAAGCAAACATGTTCAAGTATGTTAGATAGGGGACGGAAGCTTGATAGACCCGCGAATGTGTGAATTTTAGTCTGCAATGATCATAGAACGTACCCGGTCATAAACTCATACGGAAAACCTATTATCTTTCTTTTGTTAGTTGTGGACGCTTTGAGAAACCTGTAGTCTGCCAGGTGCCTTTGATATACAGTTATCAGACCAGGCCTACGGGGATATCTGAAGTGTCTGTTGTCAGCGTCAGTCAAGCTCTTGATTTGTGCTGCGAGAGCGAGGTTAGCTTAGCGATGGTTAGTCCGGGTTGTTGGAATGCTACTATTGAATACACTGATTGAAATGAAGCCCCAAATCCAATATCCGTAAAGCCTAAATCAAATTACGACTGTTTCGCAACTGGTTCTATAAATACGCATTATTTATATCAAATTTAAGGCTTCATTTCAATAGGCTAATGGATTAGGACAACCTATATTAACTCAAATTCCTTTCCCAAACAAAAAGGAAAATAGTAACTGTCACAAAACAAGGCAGTCCTTGAACCACAGAATGTGATGTATAGTTGTATTGAACAAATTCAATGTTCCACGGTGAGTGACTTCGAAAGTTAATTGTAGACCATTGATCAAGGAGCACGGCAAGGTCAAAGGATAATCAAGTTCGTGAAATGGAAATAGAGGTAGAAAGGCAGGTTGCTCCAATAGGTTAAGAAACAATCCAAAACCGGCCCTCTTAAATTTAACTTTAGCTTTACTTACTCTGACACGATGGTGTACTGCGTGTTGCTAACTACAACGTTTTTTCTCCCGTTCTACCTGGCCCGTATAGCCAGGTCAGTAAGACCCATACAGTCGAACAACCAACATATCAATCGCACACAGCATATCACATCACATCTGAGTATCCAACATGGATCTTCTATGTCATCGTAAATAAGCCGAAAGATATAAACATTGAAATTTGATAAACTTCTTACACCTACACTGGAACATGAAGGCACAGTGATCAACGATTCGTATTGAATGGTATGTACAACAGGAGTGAAAGCCGTTGTCTATGACTCCGACTCCGTCAGTGAACTACCTTCTAAACTTGTGTCCAGTAGACCGCTATCTTTCATTGATGCATCAAAGTGATGGTTTTGTGCGCCAATCACAGGCATATCGAATGCAGATTCATCGCAAGTGTCTACAACAAACCTCTGTGAGAATTCCGGGGTCACGTCAACATGGGCACGCAAACTTTTGCCACTCACCGAAGAATTTACACAGAGTACATGTAACGGGGAACTTTGTACAATGTCAGTCGCCTTGTGATAACCTTCATTATTCGGCAGTATCACGCACTGCTCAATAACCCCTTTCACTGGTCTGCTAATAATCCGACCTCTAATGAGTCGGAGTAATCTAGCGCGTCTATTTTTATCCCGAGTTGCATAGGTTCTAACTCTAGAATCTTAAATTGAATTTCTAGCTACTTTTTGCTTTCTCCAACCTAATCTTCGCCACATGCTCACTGCTGCACGAAGATCTGCTTCCCTTGGACCTAATAACCCCAGGGACCGGTGTTACAGATATATGACATGAAGGGGAAAAGCTTAGGTCAACCTGTGGAACACAAATTAGTTCTTCATTATCCGGTTGTCTATATTCTTAATCTGGTTTCAGGTATACAACATGCCTTCCAGAATCGTCAATAACGACTGTATTCGTAGAATTTCAAGTTAGTTTACTACTACTGATGAACTGAGATGCTTTTTCTTGCAACAAATAGGATCTATGAGAGGCTACAGGTGGCTTGCTCAGTTTGAAATGAAATGTGGTAAAAATTATATGGTCCCTCGAAATTCCGAAGATGTTTAGGAGACGTTGGCTCCTGTAAGCTAGGATGGTTTGAACTTTTTTTGAAGTAGAGAGATAGCATCAGAAGTTATGCGATGTCCCAGAAATTTACTTGACTATAATTAACTTAAGACTTTCCCGCGTTCATTGTAACGCCGCTTTCAGTCACTCGTCCAAATAGCTTTCATAATTGTACTATGTGTTCTTTTTGTGTGAGATTTAAGAGAATTATGCCATAGAGTTCAAAGAAAACGGAATGCAATCCACGTTAGACTTGACGTCGAACATTCTGTGTTGCACTATTTATTCTAAAAGGTATGAGCAGAAGTTCGAATGGTACAAAGAGCGTTAGAACTGTCGTTTTCAAGATATCCTCCGGAGCGACTGACATCTGTTTATAGACGTGAATGACATTGATATCACTAAATACACAAAACTTCAAGAGAGGATGTTATTTCCTGGACGTGTGTTAGAGGTTAGCGATTAGATGTAATGAAACTGTTCCAAGCGTGATAATCATCACACGGAATCAAGTCCCCAGGTGTCTTCTTTGGCACCATATATTATCGGATATCACATGTTCTGTTCGAATAACTAGATCTACAAGGCGATGTATTGCACTCGTCCACACGTCAAAATACCAACTCAGTTGCATGTAGTCCCGATGCAAATAAAGAACAGAGTTAAAGATTATTTAGCAAGAATAGACGACGAAGATCCGTCATGAGAAGATAATGCGAACGTTTCAACTCCAGGACAGATTGAGTATTTATGGAAAACATTTTATTTTATGTAATAATGGAATACATGTAATTGGCTCAAAGTTATTCGCATTCGTATCTTATCTTATCTAACCGTCTTGACTAGCAATTTTCCTATTTCTATTCTAGGTGGTCCAGCGTGGTCGGATTAGCTTTAGCTGTCGATATGTTGTTTTACTTCGGCCGTAACTGCCAGTAGTGCTTAGTATGTAAAATACTGAACAGCGTTCCTGTAAAATCGGTGGCACGTGGAGGACTATCGATGGAGCTAACGGAGTATCTAAATTTTTTGACATTACGTGTAAAACCTCAAAGCAATTGCACCCGGAGATATGCGCCTTTTTTCTATCAAAATCATACGTTTTGTTTAGCAAAAACAATTTAGGCATTTATAAACAATAAACCATCATGAGGTAAATATACAATAACTCGAAGGTTTACACAAAAGGGGCAAAACACCTGGCACAAATGGAAATGACCACAGAAAGGCAGATAGAGACTTTAAAGTAATTGTCAATAGAAAAAGAAACCTGAAGATGGTTACCTCAAAGACTTACACTCTTTCAACCAGTTAGTCACATGAGACGATTCGCATGGACAAACGTGGGAAGATGCTATTGTAATGGCGATGTACTACCATTGTTCAATTACATATTATTTTTTATATCCTTCGTCCACATTTCAGATAACGACCATCCGCCAGGACGTTATGAATCAAAGAATAAGAGAGAAGATATAAAGAGATCGTAGCTTTAATATTATTGTTTGTTAATTGTATTAACCCTCTCGTCATGCCATATTGTACTTAGTACTTGTTTGCCCCAATAAACTTCGTTCGCACTCCATCTTTTTCTCTCTCTTGCGTGGTGCTTTGTGCTCGGACTTAACGTGTTATATCCGCCACAAACACATCGGTGCTTGCTCGGCCACTCCCTTTCTCCACTTTTCAGCACTGAAACACTCCGTTCTACCGTCACTCGGATTCACCTTACAATATCAAATAAATAGCAATAAAATAAGGTGGCAACAGTCAATCCAACAACAGGGTTTCGGGTTGCCCGAAATCAGTGTAAATGGATGGCTATTCTTTTACGATATTCTCCAACGGATGTGTTGTGCAATAGTTTATGAAACATATCAGCCTAAGCGTATTGTCTGGAACTCTGATTAACTAGATATTCTAACTGTTTGAAGATTTTCAATAATACGAAGATTTCCGCTGAACTGTTGAAATTCTGCTCAGAGCATGGCCAGCGTGGATTGCGTAGCATCAAGTAACACCTGCAGAATTCGGTGATGATTGCCACACCGCTGTATCTGTCGTAACTCATCGTTCAAGTTCATTCCCAGAGCAGCTTGACAGTTACCGTTCGCGCAGTTCGAGTGTTCACTGGATGCAATTGTTCAGGCTAGAAAAGGATCATTTTGCCTCAAGAACAGACGTTTCACCATCACAATAACTATTTTTTCGCTCGTCTAATGTTCTTACGTCTAATGTCACCACGACCAAATCCTTCCACCATCGCAAATTGCCACTAAGCGAGTTTCGTGTTAATGTTGCGCGAACCGTCAGAGAGGTCACAGGTAGAAAGTTACATATAGAAAATAATGAAATCACTTTACTGGAACTTCAACGTTTTCCGTATGGAATATATCAACTCCTAATACACCCTACCCCACATACTGACGTCGTCCTTAGTTTTTTTACTGTTTTACCGCTTCCGTTATCATCGTTTATCGGCGTGTGTGAGCGGTGCTGTCTTGAGCAACTGACTCCTTGAATATTGTTTTTTACTAACTCTTTGTAGTTGTATCTTGATAAGAAAACAATCCAAATTATAAGAGGTTTCGGAGTGTGTATTCAAACATTTGAGTTTGCGTTCCTGTATAGTTATTAATATTATTTGATTTCATAGAATCGCATAAATTTTTATTCGAGAAACTTGGTTCTTGATTGATATGAATTTGGCGCATATCACCCGGTCTGTAAATACCTGCTTGGCGGTGGAAACTTTTATTTGGTTAAAAGTTTTCTACAAGTTGGTTGATCATGGGCAACAGTTTTAATATTACTTGAAACCTAATTTGCTCAAAACTAGCAGAGAGTACTTAATAATGTTATTGATCTCATGGTTAGCTGATAACCGCGAAATGTATTACTAGTGTATAATCCAATCTAATGTCAAATTGAACGACTGAAAACACATCGACACTTACTCGACTACCCTTTTCGTCCCTTATGCAGCAAGATGAAGAGCTTGGTTCAAAATCATTCTGCTTGTCAAGAATGAAAATGGTTTTCTTATTAAAACCCTCAAGTATTTTAATGTCAGCCCAAAAAGACTGTTGTTTAAATTGTGAGTGAGTGGTTGCAAGATAGACCAAAGCAGCTCAGTATAAAGCCTGCAAGAAGTGGGAACATATGTCTTACCTCGCGACACACATGATGTAAAGAAATTCCCCTGTGCATACCCCAACTCACCAGGATGATAACACTTACGCCCATATTGACCTGCCCTTTGTTTTATTTAATGTTCTACAACTCTTGTTTTACTGCACAATTGTCTTGGTCATTTATCGGTGTGTGTGAGTGGTGCTGTCGTGAGAAGCAAGTGACTCGTCGAATACAGTTTGTCATTAACTGTTTGTAGTTGTATCTTCACCAGAAAGCGATCCAACTTACATCGAGATTCAACGTGCGTATTTTGAACTTTCCAGGATCAGTGTGAATTTCACAAATTCCCGGGTTCATCTCAAGCTTCCATCCCCCATTTTTCCTTTATTTCTCACATACTTGAACAAGCTTGTTTTACCCCTCACATGTTTTACACTCATGTTTCGGTTGACGATATCGCATCACCGTGTTTCGTGTGCTTTGAATGTTTCTCAGGTAGCTTGTTTATATAACTTTCTATTGTTAGCAAGAAGGTGCCCGATATTTTTCCGTTGAACATTTGAGCTTTGGTTTCACCCTTAGACCCCAAGCATTGCGTACTTTGTATTTTCCTTGTTATAATTCTTGTTTAATAAAAAGCTCTCTAGTAGTGTCTACTGGATCGTGTTTGTTCTGACTTACTCGAATTAGAATATTGGAGAGCGTATTGTTCGAATTACGGGATTTAATTGCAAATCTTACAGTTCCAAAGAGGAATTTACAATGAATCTACCGAAGTGTTCAACGTCAGTGGCATCGCAGGAGAAACCCAGGATAACTTCACACAGAAAGTAATCGAAGACAGGTCTTATCCGAGGCCAGGTTAGTCTCTGATTGCTTTGATGCTGCTAGCAGTAAGGCTTCATTTATTACTACTAAATTTAGTAATTCATCAGCCAAACTTATTGAGGAACAGAACGTGAAGTTAGAGAAGCAATGCCGGGAAATTGAACGGTTGCGCAGTACTCTTGCCGAAAGGAACAGTGGGGAGCAAATGTCGATAAACGGTAAAGCAGTAGAATCGTGTCCTGCTTTTAGCAAATATCTGAATGATTGCGAGGCCCACGTTCCTCAACGATCACACAAGTCACCACCTACCTTCTCTAAGCAGTCTACTAGAGCATGTTAGATCGACGTCTTGGTATCCGTTCTTAGTAGTCTTAACTTAACTAAGGTTGAGTTGTGTTTTTCGATGGTAATCCACTGGAATATAATCAGTTTATCCGCCGATTAGAATACTATGTTGAATCAAGAGTATCCGACCCTCGGGAATGACTCTTGCAGTTGGTGCATTACTGCAAAGGCATGGCGAAAGACGCTGTTACATATTGTTGGTTATTGCCACCAGTGGAAGCCTATAGTAGGGCACGCACAATTTTGGAGCAAATTAATAGCAATCCTCATCAGGCAGCTGAATGTAATAAGTCATTAGTATGTCCTAAGCAATGCTGCACGAAACGTCATCACTTGTTACCCAATTCTCCAGCTGCGATAGAGAGGAGGCGAAAGAAAACCTCCGAAGTCAGTACCTGTACTGTCACTGATGGTGCACAAAGGGCGGTGCCGTCAGGCATTGTTCCCATGAAAAAGGAAACGTCGGATGAACCAGCATGGACAATAACCCCTCGGGACTCGGGTTCAGATATTCCGGGTTTAGAAGGATATGTCCATGGTGGTAACCAGTCTATCACTGAAAACCCAAATGGAATCACTGGCGGTGGAATTTTGGATGCGTCCACAGGGACTGAACCTCATACCAGAGAAGACCGTTCTGCAAGGACTACAGCAGAGCAAGACACTAGGGGTGTAGAAGAGCTATCAATACTCGCAGAACCCACCATTGCTATTGTTGTTGAAAAAACCTTCATTAGAGTTATCTGCCGTTGGTGCGCAGGATGCTGAGGTAGATATCTCTTTGGTGGGTTATGAATTAAAGTTTGTTATGAACAATGCATTAGAAACACTTTACCACATAGGGCCTCCATGTTCTGATGCAGTCCTCTTATCGGAGAGCAGGTTTCCTGATAGCGACTTGTTGGATAGGAAGTTGATATGCGCCTTGGCACCGCAAGCATTGGTATCACAATCTGTGACTTCGAAAGTTGCATCAAATCTGCGTGGTTTTCACGCCCCTTTGACCGGTGACAAATCGCTATCCTCAACAGCTCCAACAGGAACTTTGAATTTACTAACTTGCTTTGTGGCTAATGTTTGAACTTTTATACATGATCCATTGGAATTCTGATGTCGATATCTATTGAAGACACGCAAACAAAGTATTATATGTGTTCAGTTTACCAAAGCGAAAGTGAGAACTGCGCACATTTGGTCTAAAGAAGATTATGTTGGATTCAAGAACTGGTTGTTTAGGCTTTCAGTGTTTTGGCTTTTCTCGTCAAAAATCAAACATGGGGTGTCATGGCTGATGATGTAGGTCACGGTGGAGACAATAGATAGACAGCTAGTGTTATTCGTCGTCATCGAGGCCAATAGGGCGGCTGGTTCCAGCTTTGTGGCAAGAGTAAATAGTACCATTTCAACGGGCCAGCGTAATTTTCAACATAAGCGTGGCTTTGGTTTAGATGATGATGAATGCGCGGTTAAGTAATAGGTGCTGTTCGGTAGGTAACCAAACTACTAGGCTAGCAGCATCATTGTTTAGTGTCTAAAACGTGGTGTGATTGCGGTCGTCGGTTTAGGTTCTAGGGTCACTGTAGTGTGAAATTCAGAGATTTCCGGGTTCATCTCAAGCTTCCCCCCATTTTTTGTTTATTTCTCACATACTTGAACATGTTTGTTTAACCCCTCACTTGTTTTGCGCTCGTGCTTAGGTTGACGTTATCGCATCACCGTGTTTCATGTGCTTTGACTGTTTCTCACGTAGCTTATTTACATAACTTTCTATTGTTAGCAGGAAGGTGCCCAATATTTTTCCGTTGAAGATTTGATCAGTCGTTTGACCCGTAGACCCCAATATTTGGTTAATTGAATGTTGCTTGTTATAATTATTGTTTAATAGAACCTCTCTAATAGTGTCTACTGGATCATGTTTGTTCTGACTTACTCGACTTAGAATTTTGGAGAGCGTATTGTACATATTACGGGATCTAATTTCAGATCGTACATATTTAAACCTCTGAGGTTTGTGTCCTTGAACGGTGTTTATTATTGTATTTCATAGAATCGCATAAACGTTCATTCGAGAAACGTCGTTCTTGATTGATATCGACTTGGCGCATATCTCACGGTCTGTAAATACCTGCTTGGCAGTGGAAACTTCTGTCTGGTTAAAAGTTTTCTACAATTCTCAAACGATGACTTCCTTAAAACTTTTTTGGTAAAGAACTTTTGAATCGTGCACTCGTATGAAATTAGGGCGTCACTGGATCGCCTGGATTTCCCCAATGGAGAACCTATGTTTATTCAGATGACCCGGCAAGTCCCTGTTTTGAATTTGGAGGGTGAAGGCGAATTTCCGAGCAAATTCCCATGCCGAAAGCGTTCGATAGAGCTCAGGGAGTCGCATGGTGCCCATTCGGATAAATGAGCAGTTAACCCATGTAAAGCGGTACATAATCGGTTCACCGTAGATTCTAGCCCCAATGATCTACCTAACAGCATTAAGGGCAGGACTACCGTGACTCGAAATAATTGCACCCTTCGATGGCAACCCAAGCACATACCGGAAATTTGTCAGCCAGTTTCAATACTTTGTCGAGCATTATTTGATAGACGACGGTACGCGGTTGCAGTAGCTCAAACACTACTGTGTCGGTCCGGCAGGGGAAGCCATATCAGGGGTATATAGTCGCGATGCGGCACACGGTTATGCTATCGCGTGTGAGTTGCTGGAGAATCTATATGGTAGGGACCAAGAATTCACTAACGCGATTATCGAGGACCTATTTAAGAACCTCGAGAAACACCAGGACAGTGCTGAATTGCTGTCGAGCCTAGCTATTCGGATGCGCAACTGTTACGTAACCACGCAAGAACACGAACGGGCCGGAGAGTTAGACGCCATGGCGACACTAGAGAGGATCTCTGAAACCCTGCTGGATGATGTTAGAAAGAGTTGGGCTAAGCTCGCACAGGAGAGGTCTAGAGTGAAGTGTTACATCCATTTCATGGACCTTTGTAAGCTAATATAGGAATAATCGCAAGTAAGACAGGGTCGATTCGGGCGTTTTACAGAAGCGCCGATCTCAGTATGGAGAGACCCACCACGTGCAAGAGAAAACAAACGACCGAGTGGTTCGGGTCCCTTTCGAGAGACACAATTCGCGATGGCAGTTAGAGAAGCGCTATGCGCTCTGTGTCGGAGCCCTCGTGAGTTTGAGCGTTGTCAAATGTTCCTTAATATGTATTCGACTCAACTGTGGGCAGCCGTTTGACGCTATGAGCGTGCTTCATATGCCTCAGGAGCGGCCACAGGTCGGACTTATACTCTGCCGGGTAACCATGCGACCAAGCTGGATGCAAGAAGCGCCACCACCGCATAATTCACCCTACCACACAAGAAAATGGGGTCCAGCTCAATGTCGACGTGTGTGGCTCAACCAGCCTAGGTGACATCGGCAAGGTCTGTCTAGGGGGTGCTTCTCATTCGCGTTATAGGGCCAAAGAAGTCTCTTATCGTGAATGCCCTACTGGAAAAGGATCCGATATCACGCTGATCGACGGGAAAATCACAACTTCTTTGGGTTTAGGTGGAGTAGAAACGTTCCTGAACATCTCGACGGTTTCAGGCATCACCATGTTGAACTCTATCAGTTGTAAGTTAGCGGTGACCTCAACCAATGGAAATAAGATAGTGGACATGCCTAACGCCTTGAGAGTGCCTGAATTGACGATTTAATGCGCGTCGTCTCCCGTTCCCGATGACGCCCAGAGATCGATGATCTCGCGAACGTCAATTTGCAACATCCATATTCTAATCCGATCAAACGTGCGGGACGCCCATAGACTCGTAGAAAGTCGAGCAGGTAAACCGAAGGACCCTTACGCGAAGCATACTAGGTTAGGCTGGATCTTGTATGGGCCGATGGGTCCAACGGGCAGTTGTGACCGCAGGGTGAAAGCTGTGCAGTGAGATTGATCTATACAATAGTAATTAAAGAGCTTGTACGACGCTGATTTTGAAGAAACAGAAGGCTCGAACGCTGTTGCTTGGTGGAAGACAAGATTGCGAAAATCCTAGTAGCGAAATCCACCAAGTGGTAAAATGGGTACCACATGATAGGTCTGTCCTGGAAAAAATTCCCGATAGAATCCCGCGCGAACAAAACCGAAGCATACGGCAGATTAAGTTTTCTACGTCGAAGGCTCCACAATGATCCGGCATACTTCAAGGTCTAACAGGATTCGATGGGGAACAGCATCGCAAAGGGGTTTGCCATTATAGTACTGAGTGCGCCGATGAAGGCTGAATTTGTGCCCCAATAACACCTGCTGTAGACGAATCGCAGATTCATTCCCATCCATCCCACGACAAGGACCAACGATGCAAATTCCCTTGCCCTGATTGTTAATTTTCCTCGACCCATGTTTTAATGATGGCCTACGCCATCATGCTTTGTTCAGTTTGACTTTCATCATGTGACAGTAGAGTGCTAAGAGCGTTTGCTCTGAGTTTACTCGATTTATTCTAATTATTTTATTTACAATTGGTTATAGACGATAACTATTTCATCGTTGACATTCCTTTCGTTGCGTTGGCTTTCACCTGCTTACGTGAACCTTTGAGGTAATGTACATATTCTTTATTTTGATTATGCTATACAATCGCATAAAGAGTGCTGAAAGAATAATCGTATTCTTGTTGGCCGAGACTAGCGCATATCTCCAGTTTCATAGAAATTCTGAGGCTCTTATCAAGGGATAAGATTTACAATGTTGAAGGCCATTACCGGGGTCAGTACTTGGATTGACGAACTCTGAGCTGCTCAGAAACCTTGGTCGACATACGAAACTTGGTTTGGATACAAAATTTGGCTCTTGGACAACCCAAAGAAAGATGCCTTCGCACAACAGCGATTCTGGATCAGAGCAACGCGAGACGATTGAGAAGACCGGGCAGGTCTCGAATTCACTTCCATCTGAGCAGAGAAGAACGAAGCAAGAACGACATCCCGTTGCAGAACCACTGGACGAAGATCTCATCGAGATAGAAGAGGAATTGGTGGCCCGGTTGCGGAAACTGCGGTTAAAAAGTAAAAACGACTAGCAGAAATGGAAACCGCAGTCCACGCACGTACGTCTCGATGGGTTGCCACCCTGTCCGACGTCAAAGACAACCAAGGCTTCGACACGTACAACTCCAGGACAGATTGGGTATTTATGGAAAACATTTTATTTTATGTAATAATGGAATACATGTAATTGGCTCAAAGTTATTCGCATTCGTATCTTATCTTATCTAACCGTCTTGACTAGCAATTTTCCTATTTCTATTCTAGGTGGTCCAGCGTGGTCGGATTAGCTTTAGCTGTCGATATGTTGTTTTACTTCGGCCGTAACTGCCAGTAGTGCTTAGTATGTAAAATACTGAACAGCGTTCCTGTAAAATCGGTGGCACGTGGAGGACTATCGATGGAGCTAACGGAGTATCTAAATTTTTTGACATTACGTGTAAAACCTCAAAGCAATTGCACCCGGAGATATGCGCCTTTTTTCTATCAAAATCATACGTTTTGTTTAGCAAAAACAATTTAGGCATTTATAAACAATAAACCATCATGAGGTAAATATACAATAACTCGAAGGTTTACACAAAAGGGGCAAAACACCTGGCACAAATGGAAATGACCACAGAAAGGCAGATAGAGACTTTAAAGTAATTGTCAATAGAAAAAGAAACCTGAAGATGGTTACCTCAAAGACTTACACTCTTTCAACCAGTTAGTCACATGAGACGATTCGCATGGACAAACGTGGGAAGATGCTATTGTAATGGCGATGTACTACCATTGTTCAATTACATATTATTTTTTATATCCTTCGTCCACATTTCAGATAACGACCATCCGCCAGGACGTTATGAATCAAAGAATAAGAGAGAAGATATAAAGAGATCGTAGCTTTAATATTATTGTTTGTTAATTGTATTAACCCTCTCGTCATGCCATATTGTACTTAATACTTGTTTGCCCCAATAAACTTCGTTCGCACTCCATCTTTTTCTCTCTCTTGCGTGGTGCTTTGTGCTCGGACTTAACGTGTTATATCCGCCACAAACACATCGGTGCTTGCTCGGCCACTCCCTTTCTCCACTTTTCAGCACTGAAACACTCCGTTCTACCGTCACTCGGATTCACCTTACAATATCAAATAAATAGCAATAAAATAAGGTGGCAACAGTCAATCCAACAACAGGGTTTCGGGTTGCCCGAAATCAGTGTAAATGGATGGCTATTCTTTTACGATATTCTCCAACGGATGTGTTGTGCAATAGTTTATGAAACATATCAGCCTAAGCGTATTGTCTGGAACTCTGATTAACTAGATATTCTAACTGTTTGAAGATTTTCAATAATACGAAGATTTCCCCTGAACTGTTGAAATTCTGCTCAGAGCATGGCCAGCGTGGATTGCGTAGCATCAAGTAACACCTGCAGAATTCGGTGATGATTGCCACACCGCTGTATCTGTCGTAACTCATCGTTCAAGTTCATTCCCAGAGCAGCTTGACAGTTACCGTTCGCGCAGTTCGAGTGTTCACTGGATGCAATTGTTCAGGCTAGAAAAGGATCATTTTGCCTCAAGAACAGACGTTTCACCATCACAATAACTATTTTTTTCGCTCGTCTAATGTTCTTACGTCTAATGTCACCACGACCAAATCCTTCCACCATCGCAAATTGCCACTAAGCGAGTTTCGTGTTAATGTTGCGCGAACCGTCAGAGAGGTCACAGGTAGAAAGTTACATATAGAAAATAATGAAATCACTTTACTGGAACTTCAACGTTTTCCGTATGGAATATATCAACTCCTAATACACCCTACCCCACATACTGACGTCGTCCTTAGTTTTTTTACTGTTTTACCGCTTCCGTTATCATCGTTTATCGGCGTGTGTGAGCGGTGCTGTCTTGAGCAACTGACTCCTTGAATATTGTTTTTTACTAACTCTTTGTAGTTGTATCTTGATAAGAAAACAATCCAAATTATAAGAGGTTTCGGAGTGTGTATTCAAACATTTGAGTTTGCGTTCCTGTATAGTTATTAATATTATTTGATTTCATAGAATCGCATAAATTTTTATTCGAGAAACTTGGTTCTTGATTGATATGAATTTGGCGCATATCACCCGGTCTGTAAATACCTGCTTGGCGGTGGAAACTTTTATTTGGTTAAAAGTTTTCTACAAGTTGGTTGATCATGGGCAACAGTTTTAATATTACTTGAAACCTAATTTGCTCAAAACTAGCAGAGAGTACTTAATAATGTTATTGATCTCATGGTTAGCTGATAACCGCGAAATGTATTACTAGTGTATAATCCAATCTAATGTCAAATTGAACGACTGAAAACACATCGACACTTACTCGACTACCCTTTTCGTCCCTTATGCAGCAAGATGAAGAGCTTGGTTCAAAATCATTCTGCTTGTCAAGAATGAAAATGGTTTTCTTATTAAAACCCTCAAGTATTTTAATGTCAGCCCAAAAAGACTGTTGTTTAAATTGTGAGTGAGTGGTTGCAAGATAGACCAAAGCAGCTCAGTATAAAGCCTGCAAGAAGTGGGAACATATGTCTTACCTCGCGACACACATGATGTAAAGAAATTCCCCTGTGCATACCCCAACTCACCAGGATGATAACACTTACGCCCATATTGACCTGCCCTTTGTTTTATTTAATGTTCTACAACTCTTGTTTTACTGCACAATTGTCTTGGTCATTTATCGGTGTGTGTGAGTGGTGCTGTCGTGAGAAGCAAGTGACTCGTCGAATACAGTTTGTCATTAACTGTTTGTAGTTGTATCTTCACCAGAAAGCGATCCAACTTACATCGAGATTCAACGTGCGTATTTTGAACTTTCCAGGATCAGTGTGAATTTCACAAATTCCCGGGTTCATCTCAAGCTTCCATCCCCCATTTTTCCTTTATTTCTCACATACTTGAACAAGCTTGTTTTACCCCTCACATGTTTTACGCTCATGTTTCGGTTGACGATATCGCATCACCGTGTTTCGTGTGCTTTGAATGTTTCTCAGGTAGCTTGTTTATATAACTTTCTATTGTTAGCAAGAAGGTGCCCGATATTTTTCCGTTGAACATTTGAGCTTTGGTTTCACCCTTAGACCCCAAGCATTGCGTACTTTGTATTTTCCTTGTTATAATTCTTGTTTAATAAAAAGCTCTCTAGTAGTGTCTACTGGATCGTGTTTGTTCTGACTTACTCGAATTAGAATATTGGAGAGCGTATTGTTCGAATTACGGGATTTAATTGCAAATCTTACAGTTCCAAAGAGGAATTTACAATGAATCTACCGAAGTGTTCAACGTCAGTGGCATCGCAGGAGAAACCCAGGATAACTTCACACAGAAAGTAATCGAAGACAGGTCTTATCCGAGGCCAGGTTAGTCTCTGATTGCTTTGATGCTGCTAGCAGTAAGGCTTCATTTATTACTACTAAATTTAGTAATTCATCAGCCAAACTTATTGAGGAACAGAACGTGAAGTTAGAGAAGCAATGCCGGGAAATTGAACGGTTGCGCAGTACTCTTGCCGAAAGGAACAGTGGGGAGCAAATGTCGATAAACGGTAAAGCAGTAGAATCGTGTCCTGCTTTTAGCAAATATCTGAATGATTGCGAGGCCCACGTTCCTCAACGATCACACAAGTCACCACCTACCTTCTCTAAGCAGTCTACTAGAGCATGTTAGATCGACGTCTTGGTATCCGTTCTTAGTAGTCTTAACTTAACTAAGGTTGAGTTGTGTTTTTCGATGGTAATCCACTGGAATATAATCAGTTTATCCGCCGATTAGAATACTATGTTGAATCAAGAGTATCCGACCCTCGGGAATGACTCTTGCAGTTGGTGCATTACTGCAAAGGCATGGCGAAAGACGCTGTTACATATTGTTGGTTATTGCCACCAGTGGAAGCCTATAGTAGGGCACGCACAATTTTGGAGCAAATTAATAGCAATCCTCATCAGGCAGCTGAATGTAATAAGTCATTAGTATGTCCTAAGCAATGCTGCACGAAACGTCATCACTTGTTACCCAATTCTCCAGCTGCGATAGAGAGGAGGCGAAAGAAAACCTCCGAAGTCAGTACCTGTACTGTCACTGATGGTGCACAAAGGGCGGTGCCGTCAGGCATTGTTCCCATGAAAAAGGAAACGTCGGATGAACCAGCATGGACAATAACCCCTCGGGACTCGGGTTCAGATATTCCGGGTTTAGAAGGATATGTCCATGGTGGTAACCAGTCTATCACTGAAAACCCAAATGGAATCACTGGCGGTGGAATTTTGGATGCGTCCGCAGGGACTGAACCTCATACCAGAGAAGACCGTTCTGCAAGGACTACAGCAGAGCAAGACACTAGGGGTGTAGAAGAGCTATCAATACTCGCAGAACCCACCATTGCTATTGTTGTTGAAAAAAACCTTCATTAGAGTTATCTGCCGTTGGTGCGCAGGATGCTGAGGTAGATATCTCTTTGGTGGGTTATGAATTAAAGTTTGTTATGAACAATGCATTAGAAACACTTTACCACATAGGGCCTCCATGTTCTGATGCAGTCCTCTTATCGGAGAGCAGGTTTCCTGATAGCGACTTGTTGGATAGGAAGTTGATATGCGCCTTGGCACCGCAAGCATTGGTATCACAATCTGTGACTTCGAAAGTTGCATCAAATCTGCGTGGTTTTCACGCCCCTTTGACCGGTGACAAATCGCTATCCTCAACAGCTCCAACAGGAACTTTGAATTTACTAACTTGCTTTGTGGCTAATGTTTGAACTTTTATACATGATCCATTGGAATTCTGATGTCGATATCTATTGAAGACACGCAAACAAAGTATTATATGTGTTCAGTTTACCAAAGCGAAAGTGAGAACTGCGCACATTTGGTCTAAAGAAGATTATGTTGGATTCAAGAACTGGTTGTTTAGGCTTTCAGTGTTTTGGCTTTTCTCGTCAAAAATCAAACATGGGGTGTCATGGCTGAT
>JALGAQ010000009.1:4158162-4163162 GCA_028829895.1 Sinotaia quadrata
AACCGATTGAAACTTCAAACTCTGGTTCACATGCATCAGGATGAGTTCACCTCATTTTAATGAAGTTTCATTAGGATTTAATACAAATGACGTCCGGCATCATTCGGTGGAAACAGGGGACGTTCACGAGGTTCACAAATAAGAGGTCTTTTGAGTGTACTCGTATAGAATAGACGTCTATGTGAGCTGCGTAAACTGCTTGGGTTGACTGATGCTGCTGATACTGAACAATAACTTCATAGTGAATTCCCGAATAACTCATGTAGCAATACACCATGGTCGCGATAATGTCACTGTCAAACTTTACCAAAAGCCTTAGGAGAGGTGTACTTATAACGGTCTGGTTGCCATTCGGAAGCGATTCTAATGGGGTTACTTCTATAGTCCGTTATTTCACTCCATCGCTAAGAATAGCGCTATAAACACCAAAACCAAACGTATCTGACACGTGTTCTCCATCCGAGCCACCAAGATACCAGAGGAGCGAAAAAAACAAGGCTGAATCCTAACAGAGTGACCCTGGAAAGCGCCGTGGATTCGAGCTCCTATTCGGCGCTGAACGCGAAGAAGAACCCAGGGAAGAGGAGTGCGGTCTGCTGCCTTTCAAGTTCCGCTTATAAAAATCGAAAGCGTGGTTGGCGTGATTGGCGGAAGCATCTAAGGGTTAGATTCTGTCTAAGCCCTTCTGAGCTCACAGAGGGCATGATGCAGGGTTCAACACGCTCGACTCACTGGAATCCGCTTTGTTGGGCCGCTATATACCGACTATGTCCTTGTTCAAAAGTTCAAGGTTGCTCTACTTGCCTTTGTAACACTAATTGCAACTGCCGTACTTGAATGTCCTATCCATATGTCAAATTGAACATAAACCGTTCCAAGGTCATTAAACTCCGCCTATCTGGATGTTCGAGATTTAATTCTTCTTCAAATTCTGTATCGGTCTTTTGACTTGCTTAATAACGGTAGACTTTGCATCTTACTATATACCATACGAAATAGCTGAACCACCACGGAACCACCTTTTCTTACGGTCCGATTCCTGTTCAAACTAGAAGTAAACTATTCTCGACACAATAATCGACGAAATTGTTAATTAGTATAGATAAATTAGTGCACTGAAGCTTATTTGTCCTTAAACAGGAAATCATCAGATTAAAATTAAAAGTATGCACTATAAGTTGCCGTACTTTAGAAAGACTAAAGATTGGATATTGCATTTAATTTTTGAGCAAGACTTATGTACGTAGATCTACTGCAAATTCATTCCTTCGCTACCATGGTGTCAAAACATAGAGACAAATAGTTTATGGTTCACTTCATCGAAGTCATTGGTGAAATTGAGCATTAAAATAGATGAATCATTGCTATATCTTACCTAATGGTTGTTGGAAGTTATTTCCAGAGTGCGTTCCATCCAAGCTGAGGATTGATACAAAGAGTAGGGTTAAAAATATCCGATTTCGGAAGACAACGAGTATAGTTTTTGCCTCCCTCATGTAATGAGGACTCTGTGACATCATTCCTGTACCACAGAGTCCGAATCTGCGACGTTTGCTAAACAATTTAAAGGGCGGACTGGGAACCACTAATCGTCACCTAAGCTGAATGGACAACATTGGCGGACGCGTTCAAATGCGGTCGATAAAGAAGTACGCGAAAGGCAGACAGAAACCGATTGGTCAGGCCATCAACCAATTAGGTAAGAGCTAATACTTTTCACACGATCTCTAGTCACAGCTGATTGGAAGCCAGTCAACAGGCAGCTGATACGAAGCTGACGGCTAGAAGGATGTGTTGTACACACGAATGATATAGCTTTTGTGGGAACATTGTTTGGTATACCGAATGAGCAAACCCAAAACAAAAAATATCACATACAATCCCCAAATATCACCTGTGCACTGCAATCCCATAACAACGTGCTTTTTAATTGGGCTGGCACCCGCTGAAATTTTCAGCCTCATCTTCCACTTACTGATACCAATCACAGTAATGTAAAGCTGCGAGATTTCTATTTTCTGGGATCATAAGATCGTAGCAAACTCACATTCCCTTTAAGTCTTAATGACTGTGACCATTTCCGCTCTGTATTATTCAGCCTCAATTTGAGTTGACTAAGCTAAATAATCGCATTCTTCCATAAATGCAACGGAGAGGGTTTATGCATATAAGGATTTATATGTTGGTCCATCAGTTGATTAAAATCGAGTGGAAAGTTTGTCCTTGAATATGACTTTGAGCGTGTGACTACGCTTGTACGTTAGTTAGAATGCGATGAGAAGTATCAGAGTGAATCAACATTGCAGTCTTATAGAAAAAGTGAACATTTATTAAGGAATTCGCTGTGGATGAATCGTTGGTTTCATAGGCTCGGATACACAACGAGGAGCAGAGGTTTGAATCAGTACGAGTTCTAACATTACAGCCATGTATTTCCGAGATGCATAGGTCAATAGCTATCCAGGTTTGTATACTTAGAGAAGGATGTTCAGCTTCTTGAAAAATCAGTCGTCTAGCTACTTACATGGCAGAACACAGCAGAGCTGTCTGCTTCAAACAGCAGGCTTGAGTTGAATCGATACATACAATGTTGGTTATCATGTGACAAATCTCATCTGACCGTTAACATTGACTCAAGTTATTGTTACCGCATAGAGGAACAGAATATCAGACACTACCCCAGACACTTTACTGTAACTAATATACGATTGTGATAATTTTTTCTAGGTGTTGGAAATGTATCAGAATATGTGGTAGTTGCTACAAATGAAGACGCATTTAAGCATCACTTGCAAGCAAAGACACGAATAAAACTACACCATTTGACTTCTGAATATCAGAGTGTATTTTGGTCCATGCATACGTTCTTATATCTTCTTTATATTCTATACTGACTTTTGTATATATACATATATATACCCCTTGGATGTTGTAAAGCTAATCGTTTTCTATTTCACAACATATGAATTTCAACTTATGAAATGTTCTTACACCGTACATATTATCAAGTGATTGACGCATGAGCTACACGATCGATAACCTTTGTAGATTCACAAAAAATCAACACTGATTGGTCTGAACTCCACGTTAGAACGCTGAAGCCTTGTTTTTAAATTTGATCATTGCACCTCTTATCGATGGACATAGATTACTCCTACCGATAATAGTGTCGGCAGACGAGCTGTACAGTATCCGTATGGCAAAGTTCGATCACGAACAATGAAGCGCACTCAATGAACTCTATTTTCCTAGCAACCTTTGAGCATTATCAACAGGGTACAGCAATAAGAAAACCTAAAGACTTCCAGCAATAGATTTGAACACAGTTAATAAATGATGCCCAAAGGATGTGGGTTACTTGCTGATTCTGGTATGTATATTGATACGATCTGTTTTCAGACAAACCTCAAGAAGGAGAATAATTCGAGAATGCATATGATTTACTTTAGCAGTTGAAGCAATGCGATTTTGAAAATAAACAAAATCATTTCGAGAAATCATCCAATCGGAGAGTCTGTTAGAAGAGCTTTGTCACGTTTCCGTTTTCAACATCAATGTGAATAAGTGTATGCTTCCATGAATCGCCGATGAGTGACATTGAGTTGAAAAGATCGATCAAGTGCAAATCAAAGTTGTTGCATTGGCCAATTTGGCACCAATTAAAGGAGGACATTGATCAAGCTTTTGAAAAAAAATAAGTAAATCAATAGGTGTAAAACAGGATGATATGAAATATTAGAATAATAATAATAATAATAATAATAATAATAATAATAATAATAATAATAATAATAATAATAATAATAATAATAATGCCAATTTTTAACGAATTCTCAGTGCACATGACCTTCGCAACCAGATAACTGACGCAAAAAGAAAGAAGCCCTTTAAACAAAACCTGAATTTCTGTCGAAACCAAGAGCTGATGGAGATGATTGTTGATTTATTCAACCAACACCGTCAACCATAAATCGACAGGACATTGTTACTAATGAAACCGATAAATTCACTGTTCGAGTGGACGTAAAGATGCCTGCGCGTCATCTTTTGTCGCACGAATACAAGCGGCCATGTGCGTTAACAAAGCACTTTCGCCCAGCTGCCAATCGAAGCAGTGCCGTACAAAAAATGTAGAAACGACCGCTCCTAATGGCTGATGGATATCAAAGTAGCCCCGTAGAATCATATCTTAGCTTCGCTGGCTACCTGGAATCTAAGCTCATCCAGACAGTAGTTCTCAGAGAACACTCCAAGAAATCAGGAATGATCTCTTTCAGCTGATTAGTCTAGAGGAATCTATGGTGTGACTGGAAGAAATGAGAGTTAGTGCAGATGTTAGGAATTGAATTACACCCGAAAACTTTCTGTGAGGCGAATTGCAGCTTGCCGCAGCCTATGTCAACCTTCTATTTGCCAATGGACCTCTATAGTTGAATGTTACTCGGACAAATTTTGCTCCGAAGTATGACAACCCTGAGACACCATTGGACTATAGAACCATTTCAGTGGCTTTTGTAATTCGCCTGAACAATTTCTTTACCCAAAAGTGGACCTGATACTTCAACAGCTTAGGGAGAAAATACGCTTTCATGCAGTGTGATGGTACTTCAAAGTGTCGCATGGTACACTTCAGCGAGCACATGTAAATTGCCAGCATCTATCTATTGCGAGCATCTATCTTTCCAAGGCGTTTGATTCTGTATATCATGTCAACATTCTACCTGCTGAGAAAAACCTTTGGTACAGCTCAATTGCTAAAAAGCTTTATCGCAAATTCATATAATATAATTACCACTGTCGTGCCCAGTGGAACTACTATCCGTCCCAGGAGAGAAATGAGGCAGGTAGACCTACTCTGTTCATTGCTATTCCTCATGGTTAATAACGACATAATGCAAATGGCGGACTCAACTAATTATCTTCTGATTGACGACACTTGGGTTGATGCGATCGTTACCCAGATGACCTGCTGTTGTTCACCTTATGGCTGGGGGCTTTAC
>JALGAQ010000009.1:4168162-4194080 GCA_028829895.1 Sinotaia quadrata
TAATAAACCAAAAGAAACGTTCTTAATGAAGTTGTAAATGAAGCAAAAGCAGAAATAAGAATGACCTAATAAAATAAATAGTTTCTCGTTAGCAAGACTAAGAAATAATTGTTCTTACTTTGAGCAGAAACAGAAACCTAAAGGCTTCTAGCCCACATGGTTCGAACTGCGGTTGAGCAGAGGTGCGATTCGTCGATTTTTTTATACGTTCAAATCTTGCCGAGACAACTAGCGAGTTACAAATCTTGTACTTTCTTTTGAAACGGATCTTATCATTCCAAAACATTTACAGCCTAGCCATCACCGAAGTTGCTTGGGCTGTTCCAATATAGATTTCATCAGTACTCGTAACGTCCTTCGTGGCTGTTGCTCTCAGGTCTACCTGCTGTAGTATTTGAACATTTACTGTGATATCGGCATTTATGAAGCTCCTGCTGTTCACCATTACTTTTGAATTGCTTACACTTAATTCCATTCCATATGCGGGAGCTCTGTTGTTCAGGCATCTGTTCTGTCCGATTAAATTCTGAATAAAATAAAAAAGAAATCTCCGTATTCTGTTATCTTATCTGATGTTGTACTTTTAACAAAAAATGTGTGATTTTACTCTGGCATATTTAAGCCAGTTATTTTAATGACTGTCAACGTTGCGGTCAACCTGGGTCAGTATTCCATCTGCTCACCTGATGTACAATATGGCAACAGTTAAAAACAAGATTCCATTCTTCACAGAGTTTTGTTAAAATGCGTTATGGTAAAATACTATCAAGTCTAATAATCTCCAGATGCGTGCAGGTCGTTGCACTTGGCAGCTATGAACGCACGTGCACAATGCAGGTCAAACTGTGCAGAATGTGACTGACGGGGCAATGAATGTGGAGAAGGTGGGATGCCCCAAAACGCCAGGATCTCTCTCTCGGTTTCTCTGATCGAACCCAAAGGAAAGCATTGCAATACATTTGGCATCAGCTTGACTGCAGGAGTTTCCGAAAGAAAGATAGAGTTTATCTTCCAGTCGCCTAAGGGACTCCACTCCCGATTTTCTGTCTGGATTTACTTCCATAGCCTTTACTTCTCCCGAAGCAATCTGCAAGGCAGCAGAGCTGAAACCCATCAGCATGGGAGCATTTTATTTCAAACTTGCTCTTGTCCTAGATAGACCTGCCTGAAGAGGCTAACGGGCTCTATCTGCCCGGAAAGGTTGCAAGCAATTGGCGGCCTGTAACAGCTGCGAAGACGTAGGTGCTGGTAGTGACCATGAGCTTCCGCAGCATTATGTCGCATATCAAGCGTCACAGCATGAGATTCGGCGAGAAATAGGCAGTCCTCAGAAATGTCCAGATTGTCTGAAGTTCAATCAGTAAGCCATTCAGGATTTTCAGTTCAGGCGTTCGCCGCGTCGAAGAGAGACTTATACTTTATTACATACCAAAGCATTGTAACAGCCATAACTTTTCGACAATTTCAGCTATGCTGCTCTATATAGACTCGAAGGATAGACCAGATCATTCTCTATTCAACGAGCTTACTTAGGAGCATTTTTGAAACCTGATTAAGATAATCAATTTTTAGTAGGATGAAATTTTTCCTCTTCAGATTTATATAGTAGCTACGTTTGAGGCGCAACTTATAACATGTCATGAAAAAAGTGGAGTAAGAAAATGACTAGAGCAAATAATTCTGAAAAAAGTACAACTTTTTAAACAAGTCTGAATGCCATATTTTTTAGACTAATTGTCAATATCATTCGTAATAAAATCAATAGTTACTCGTTAACAAGAATATGGAATAATTATTCTTAAAATAAGACGAAGAAAGAGCACTACTTTCTAAACAATAACTTACTGAGGTAATAAACCAAAAGAAACGTTCTTAATGAAGTTGTAAATGAAGCAAAAGCAGAAATAAGAATGACCTAATAAAATAAATAGTTTCTCGTTAGCAAGACTAAGAAATAATTGTTCTTACTTTGAGCAGAAACAGAAACCTAAAGGCTTCTAGCCCACATGGTTCGAACTGCGGTTTAGCAGAGGTGCGATTCGTCGATTTTTTTATACGTTCAAATCTTGCCGAGACAACTAGCGAGTTACAAATCTTGTACTTTCTTTTGAAACGGATCTTATCATTCCAAAACATTTACAGCCTAGCCATCACCGAAGTTGCTTGGGCTGTTCCAATATAGATTTCATCAGTACTCGTAACGTCCTTCGTGGCTGTTGCTCTCAGGTCTACCTGCTGTAGTATTTGAACATTTACTGTGATATCGGCATTTATGAAGCTCCTGCTGTTCACCATTACTTTCGAATTGCTTGCACCTAATTCCATTCCATATGCGGGAGCTCTGTTGTTCAGGCATCTGTTCTGTCCGATTAAATTCTGAATAAAATAAAAAAGAAATCTCCGTATTCTGTTATCTTATCTGATGTTGTACTTTTAACAAAAAATGTGTGATTTTACTCTGGCATATTTAAGCCAGTTATTTTAATGACTGTCAACGTTGCGGTCAACCTGGGTCAGTATTCCATCTGCTCACCTGATGTACAATATGGCAACAGTTAAAAACAAGATTCCATTCTTCACAGAGTTTTGTTAAAATGCGTTAAGGTAAAATACTATCAAGTCTAATAATCTCCAGATGCGTGCAGGTCGTTGCACTTGGCAGCTATGAACGCACGTGCACAATGCAGGTCAAACTGTGCAGAATGTGACTGACGGGGCAATGAATGTGGAGAAGGTGGGATGCCCCAAAACGCCAGGATCTCTCTCTCGGTTTCTCTGATCGAACCCAAAGGAAAGCATTGCAATACATTTGGCATCAGCTTGACTGCAGGAGTTTCCGAAAGAAAGATAGAGTTTATCTTCCAGTCGCCTAATGGACTCCACTCCCGATTTTCTGTCTGGATTTACTTCCATAGCCTTTACTTCTCCCGAAGCAATCTGCAAGGCAGCAGAGCTGAAACCCATCAGCATGGGAGCATTTTATTTCAAACTTGCTCTTGTCCTAGATAGACCTGCCTGAAGAGGCTAACAGGCGCTATCTGCCCGGAAAGGTTGCAAGCAATTGGCGGCCTGTAACAGCTGCGAAGACGTAGGTGCTGGTAGTGACCATGAGCTTCCGCAGCATTATGTCGCATATCAAGCGTCACAGCATGAGATTCGGCGAGGAATAGGCAGTCCTCAGAAATGTCCAGATTGTCTGAAGTTCAATCAGTAAGCCATTCAGGATTTTCAGTTCAGGCGTTCGCCGCGTCGAAGAGAGACTTATACTTTATTACATACCAAAGCATTGTAACAGCCATAACTTTTCGACAATTTCAGCTATGCTGCTCTATATAGACTCGAAGGATAGACCAGATCATTCTCTATTCAACGAGCTTACTTAGGAGCATTTTTGAAACCTGATTAAGATAATCAATTTTTACTAGGATGAAATTTTTCCTCTTCAGATTTATATAGTAGCTACGTTTGAGGCGCAACTTATAACACGTCATGAAAAAGTGGAGTAAGAAAATGACTAGAGCAAATAATTCTGAAAATAGTAAAACTTTTTAAACAAGTCTGAATGCCATATTTTTTAGACTAATTGTCAATATCATTCGTAATAAAATCAATAGTTACTCGTTAACAAGAATATGGAATAATTATTCTTAAAATAAGACGAAGAAAGAGCGCTACTTTCTAAACAATAACTTACTGAGGTAATAAACCAAAAGAAACGTTCTTAATGAAGTTGTAAATGAAGCAAAAGCAGAAATAAGAATGACCTAATAAAATAAATAGTTTCTCGTTAGCAAGACTAAGAAATAATTGTTCTTACTTTGAGCAGAAACAGAAACCTAAAGGCTTCTAGCCCACATGGTTCGAACTGCGGTTGAGCAGAGGTGCGATTCGTCGATTTTTTTATACGTTCAAATCTTGCCGAGACAACTAGCGAGTTACAAATCTTGTACTTTCTTTTGAAACGGATCTTATCATTCCAAAACATTTACAGCCTAGCCATCACCGAAGTTGCTTGGGCTGTTCCAATATAGATTTCATCAGTACTCGTAACGTCCTTCGTGGCTGTTGCTCTCAGGTCTACCTGCTGTAGTATTTGAACATTTACTGTGATATCGGCATTTATGAAGCTCCTGCTGTTCACCATTACTTTTGAATTGCTTACACTTAATTCCATTCCATATGCGGGAGCTCTGTTGTTCAGGCATCTGTTCTGTCCGATTAAATTCTGAATAAAATAAAAAAGAAATCTCCGTATTCTGTTATCTTATCTGATGTTGTACTTTTAACAAAAAATGTGTGATTTTACTCTGGCATATTTAAGCCAGTTATTTTAATGACTGTCAACGTTGCGGTCAACCTGGGTCAGTATTCCATCTGGTCACCTGATGTACAATATGGCAACAGTTAAAAACAAGATTCCATTCTTCACAGAGTTTTGTTAAAATGCGTTATGGTAAAATACTATCAAGTCTAATAATCTCCAGATGCGTGCAGGTCGTTGCACTTGGCAGCTATGAACGCACGTGCACAATGCAGGTCAAACTGTGCAGAATGTGACTGACGGGGCAATGAATGTGGAGAAGGTGGGATGCCCCAAAACGCCAGGATCTCTCTCTCGGTTTCTCTGATCGAACCCAAAGGAAAGCATTGCAATACATTTGGCATCAGCTTGACTGCAGGAGTTTCCGAAAGAAAGATAGAGTTTATCTTCCAGTCGCCTAATGGACTCCACTCCCGATTTTCTGTCTGGATTTACTTCCATAGCCTTTACTTCTCCCGAAGCAATCTGCAAGGCAGCAGAGCTGAAACCCATCAGCATGGGAGCATTTTATTTCAAACTTGCTCTTGTCCTAGATAGACCTGCCTGAAGAGGCTAACGGGCTCTATCTGCCCGGAAAGGTTGCAAGCAATTGGCGGCCTGTAACAGCTGCGAAGACGTAGGTGCTGGTAGTGACCATGAGCTTCCGCAGCATTATGTCGCATATCAAGCGTCACAGCATGAGATTCGGCGAGAAATAGGCAGTCCTCAGAAATGTCCAGATTGTCTGAAGTTCAATCAGTAGGCCATTCAGGATTTTCAGTTCAGGCGTTCGCCGCGTCGAAGAGAGACTTATACTTTATTACATACCAAAGCATTGTAACAGCCATAACTTTTCGACAATTTCAGCTATGCTGCTCTATATAGACTCGAAGGATAGACCAGATCATTCTCTATTCAACGAGCTTACTTAGGAGCATTTTTGAAACCTGATTAAGATAATCAATTTTTAGTAGGATGAAATTTTTCCTCTTCAGATTTATATAGTAGCTACGTTTGAGGCGCAACTTATAACATGTCATGAAAAAAGTGGAGTAAGAAAATGACTAGAGCAAATAATTCTGAAAAAAGTACAACTTTTTAAACAAGTCTGAATGCCATATTTTTTAGACTAATTGTCAATATCATTCGTAATAAAATCAATAGTTACTCGTTAACAAGAATATGGAATAATTATTCTTAAAATAAGACGAAGAAAGAGCGCTACTTTCTAAACAATAACTTACTGAGGTAATAAACCAAAAGAAACGTTCTTAATGAAGTTGTAAATGAAGCAAAAGCAGAAATAAGAATGACCTAATAAAATAAATAGTTTCTCGTTAGCAAGACTAAGAAATAATTGTTCTTACTTTGAGCAGAAACAGAAACCTAAAGGCTTCTAGCCCACATGATTCGAACTGCGGTTGAGCAGAGGTGCGATTCGTCGATTTTTTTATACGTTCAAATCTTGCCGAGACAACTAGCGAGTTACAAATCTTGTACTTTCTTTTGAAACGGATCTTATCATTCCAAAACATTTACAGCCTAGCCATCACCGAAGTTGCTTGGGCTGTTCCAATATAGATTTCATCAGTACTCGTAACGTCCTTCGTGGCTGTTGCTCTCAGGTCTACCTGCTGTAGTATTTGAACATTTACTGTGATATCGGCATTTATGAAGCTCCTGCTGTTCACCATTACTTTTGAATTGCTTACACTTAATTCCATTCCATATGCGGGAGCTCTGTTGTTCAGGCATCTGTTCTGTCCGATTAAATTCTGAATAAAATAAAAAAGAAATCTCCGTATTCTGTTATCTTATCTGATGTTGTACTTTTAACAAAAAATGTGTGATTTTACTCTGGCATATTTAAGCCAGTTATTTTAATGACTGTCAACGTTGCGGTCAACCTGGGTCAGTATTCCATCTGCTCACCTGATGTACAATATGGCAACAGTTAAAAACAAGATTCCATTCTTCACAGAGTTTTGTTAAAATGCGTTATGGTAAAATACTATCAAGTCTAATAATCTCCAGATGCGTGCAGGTCGTTGCACTTGGCAGCTATGAACGCACGTGCACAATGCAGGTCAAACTGTGCAGAATGTGACTGACGGGGCAATGAATGTGGAGAAGGTGGGATGCCCCAAAACGCCAGGATCTCTCTCTCGGTTTCTCTGATCGAACCCAAAGGAAAGCATTGCAATACATTTGGCATCAGCTTGACTGCAGGAGTTTCCGAAAGAAAGATAGAGTTTATCTTCCAGTCGCCTAATGGACTCCACTCCCGATTTTCTGTCTGGATTTACTTCCATAGCCTTTACTTCTCCCGAAGCAATCTGCAAGGCAGCAGAGCTGAAACCCATCAGCATGGGAGCATTTTAGTTCAAACTTGCTCTTGTCCTAGATAGACCTGCCTGAAGAGGCTAACAGGCGCTATCTGCCCGGAAAGGTTGCAAGCAATTGGCGGCCTGTAACAGCTGCGAAGACGTAGGTGCTGGTAGTGACCATGAGCTTCCGCAGCATTATGTCGCATATCAAGCGTCACAGCATGAGATTCGGCGAGGAATAGGCAGTCCTCAGAAATGTCCAGATTGTCTGAAGTTCAATCAGTAAGCCATTCAGGATTTTCAGTTCAGGCGTTCGCCGCGTCGAAGAGAGACTTATACTTTATTACATACCAAAGCATTGTAACAGCCATAACTTTTCGACAATTTCAGCTATGCTGCTCTATATAGACTCGAAGGATAGACCAGATCATTCTCTATTCAACGAGCTTACTAAGGAGCAGTTTTGAAACCTGTTCAATGGTAATCAATTTTTAGTAGAATGAAATTTTTCCTCTTCAGATTTGTATAGTAGCTACGATTGAGGCGCAACTTATAACATATCATGAATAAAGTGGAGTAAGAAAATGACTAGAGCAAATAATTCTGAAAAAAGTACAACTTTTTAAACAAGTCTGAATGCCATATTTTTTAGAATAATTGTCAATATCATTCGTAATAAAATCAATAGTTACTCGTTAACAAGAATATGGAATAATTATTCTTAAAATAAGACGAAGAAAGAGCGCTACTTTCTAAACAATAACTTACTGAGGTAATAAAACAAATGAAACGTTTTTAATCAAGTTGTAAGTGAATCAAAAGCAGAAATATGAATGACCAAATAAAATAAATAATTTTTCGTTAACATTTCTAGGAAATATTTGTTTTTACTTTGAGATAAAGCAAAAGCGCTATTTTCTGAACAATAACTTACTGAGGTAATAAACAGATGAAACATTTTTAATCAAGTTGTAAGTGAAGTAAGAACAGAAACAGCAATGACCTACCCGCTTCCAGCCCACATATTCCGAACTAATGATAATAATAATAATAATGCTTTATTCATCCCAATTTTCAGTAAGTTACATGTATCTTGACATTACATATCATAGAGTGTTCTCCATCATGTTGTTGTGGATTCTCACCGACATTTCAGACATCGTTTGTTTTCCGAAGGCCCCTATTTTTCTCCAGTTGAACTCTCCTCCTGCGTCCACATTATAACCAGTATTTGGATTACATGTTACTGAGTTGCTTTTTGACGTGCGGCTGAATGGAAAGAGACGCTGGATTATGTTATAAGAAAAGGGGAATGATCAGAATTTCACCTTAACCTGTCTGCGAACAGTGACATTAGAATGTTGAAATGAATGAGAGAAATATTGGATAATGGTACTAATGATCAATTAAGTTCTTCGTCAACATTTTAATTTGATTTAAATACAATTACAATAGTTTTATGGAATTATGATTAACGTCTACCCCAAAACAGGAAGTTTATGACAATAGGGAAATTGTTTTCAGGAGATAAAGCATTTTTCACTTCGCTCTGAATAATTTTTACCGATGATTGTTAGGAAGCTTGGATTATCATTAGTGCAATTATGTTCTTGATCCAGATATAAAATCGTTTTGATGTTAGTTCAACTAATTATTTTAGCTCAGGGTCACATATTTGCGGCATGTATGAGGGGCTAAATAAAGCCCTTGGCCCACGAATTATCAAAACGGCTCCACTGAAATCAGCAAATGGAATCATCATTACAGACCGACAAAAGAAAATGGAGAGGTGGGCTGAATACTACAAAGGACTGTACTCCAATCCAACTACAGTATCAGATGCTGCAATAGACGTCACCGCAAACTTGCCTGAAGTGACTACTGGATAATCAACCGTCGCTTGGAGAACTGGAAGATGACCTGAAGAAAATGAAAAATGTGAAAGCCCCTGCTCAAGATGGAATCACAGCTGAGATCCTGAAAGCTGAGATTAAAACTTCTCTACTTTTGCAACTGCATCAACTATTACTTCAATGCTGGGAGGAAGGAAATGTTCCACAAGAACTGCGCGACGCAAAAATAATTACATTATGCAAGAACAAAGGAGACCAAAGCGACTGCTCAAACTATCGTGGAATCTCCCTTCTCAACGTCGTCGGCAAAGTCTTCGCTCGCGTCATTCTCAAAAGACTGCAAATTCTAGCTGAACGAGTCTATCCAGAAACTCAATGTGGATTCCGCGCTGGAAGATCAACCATCGATATGATATTTTCCCTCCGTCAACTGCAAGAAAAATGTCGTGAACAAAACAAGCCACTTTATGTAGCCTTTGTTGACCTTACAAAGGCATTCAACATGGTCAGTCGAACTGGATTATATAGACTCCTGAAGAAGATCGGCTGCCCTCCAAAATTGCTGCAAATGATTGTCGCCTTCCACGAAGATATGCAAGGCATGGTGCAATACGATTGCTCAACCTCAAGCGCATTCCCGATCAATAATGGAGTAAAGTAAGGTGGTGTGCTTGCACCGACTCTGTTCGGCATTTTCTTTTCAATGTTGCTCGCCTCCGCCTACAGGGATTCAAATGATGAGATAATCCTTCACAACAGGAGCGACGGCGGATTATTCAACCCTGCGCGACTTCGGGCCAAAACTAACATTCAAAAAGTATTTTTGAGGAAGCTGCTGTTTGCGGACGATGCGGCCTTGACAGCCCACTCTGAGGAAGGATTACAGCGGCTAATAAGCTGTTTCACTAGTGCTTGGAAGGAATTCGGCCTAACAATCAGTTTAAACAAAAACCAAAGTCATTGGCCAATGTGTTAATAGTGCGCCGGAAATTTCGATTGAAGGCCGCACATTAGAGTTAGTAAATGAATTCCCCTATCTGGGATCCACTATCTCCAGTAACCTCTCTTTAGATTCCGAACTAAGCAAGCGTATTGGTAAAGCAGCAACAATAATGTCGCGACTGCACAAACGCGTCTGGAGAAACCCAAAGCTGACCATCAATACAAAAATGCACATTTACCGATCTTGCGTGTTGAGCACTCTGCTCTACGGCAGCGAAACATGGACGCTACATTCACACCAGCAACGCAAACTAAATGTGTTCCACTTACGCAATCTTCGGAGAATACTACAAATACGATGGCAAGATCACATCTCAAACAACGTCGTCCTTCAACGAGCCAAACTCCAAAGTATGTTCGCACTCCTGGCTCATAGACGTCTACGTTGGATTGCACATGTAACACGAATAAAGGAAAACCGCATCCCAAAGGCCATGCTCTACGGTGAACTTGCCGCTGGTTCCAGATCAGTCGGAAGTGTCATAAATCCAGCAGTTGAAGAATAGACCAAGACCACAAGAAGTCGCGGGATAAGAAAAAAATCGAAAATAAGATGCGTCCTGAAAGCAGAACGCCCGTTGTCTGTAGTTGCTGTGGAAAAATGTGCTTGTCTAATGTAGGCCTCTACAGTCACAGACGATGTTGTGTTAAAATTACATAAAAGTTAGACAAAATACTAAATGTAAAAAATTGTAAATGAAATATAAAAATAAAAATAAATATAAATAAAAATAAAAATAAAATAAATAAAATAAATAAATAAATAAAATTAATTAGTTAAATTAAAAAAAATTAAAAAATAAATAAAATATATTAAAAATAAAAATAATAAAAATAAAAAACTGATCAAATTAATGTTAACGATATTAAAGATAAAAACTCAAATAACAAAAAATTAATGGATCGATAAGCACAACTATTATTACCCACAATATCATATAAAAGCAATTAAATTTAAAAGTAGCTAAGAAGAAGAAATAAAACAAAATCAGACCAGCAGAAACAGGAATAAACTAGGTTAGAAAATTAAGACATTATTATACAAAATGCGAAGAATATTGGATAAGTGAAAACGAAGTGACAAATACCATAGTCTCTCGAGACTGACGGTCGCCAACCATTATGAGGTCACTCAACATACTTTTCTTTGGTCCAACACACTTTATTCCTTCGTTATCAATATAGAAATTACATGTAAATGATTTGATGTTTAATCTCTCACCGAATTGAAATCCGTGGTAATATGAACCTTGAGATTCGTGGTCCGAGCTCTGGCATTATACTTCAGCTGGTAATAAATCATTAGTTCTGCTGTCCTTCGGAACCCATCAGTGAGTCGCAGAGAGAAATTGTCATGACAGTGCGCCAATGTCTATAAACCGTATTGGCAAACCCAAATACAACAAAATGAATTTAAACTACTCCGGTAATATGAGAGATAGACAGTAATTTTGAGGTTATCATGTAGTGTTCACGCATAGCCAGTATGATAACCTATGTTTGCTTCACAAACTTCGGCCACGGTCACCCAACTGACGTTGATGCCAGAATTTTTCAGAGCGATTTTTGATGCATTAATTTGGTAAACATCTGCAGCCAACTGGGCGTTAATTCTAATAATAGCAAAATTAATTAAAATATTAATACAATTTTTTTTGTTTATATGCATCATTTATGTGCATTTTTTGCGCTGCCCAAACAGGTGTAGTTATCCAGGTTAAGGTTCCATTGCGTATATTCAGCCTTTATATTTCGTCTGATTTAAGTCAGGGTTAGAAATAGGGTTACGATTAGCGTTAAGGTTAGGTTTGGAATACTGTTAGAATTAGGATTTGGGTTAGGATGAGAATTAGGTTTATGGTAGGTGTTAGGTTTTTTTAACTTATTCAGAGCTTCTGTCGATCATTTCTTTCGGATATTCCTTTCATTCTGATTTCTCACTATATTGATTGATTGCTCAAGGTTGTTTGGAAGATCATCTAATTGAGAGGGCACCGTCCGTCTGGGTAACCGTTGCCAAATTTATTTATTTATTTATTTATATAATTTTTCAGAAAACAACATCAAAAGTGGATTCATTCATATATTGATCAAGGCATTGTGCAAGCCCAGATTCAAACAAAGAAATTCAAATCGTTTGCTGATGCAGAATAGTAACGTGGCTTCATTTTAATGTGATACATAGATAAAATTTGAGTTTCTTTGATCTTGTGTATAGCATTTGCCATGACTGGTCGAGAGCTTTGACTTAAAATTGAGTCCGTTATAGAAGATGAAGGATTTTGACTGCCTCAATAGTTCATTGCATATCTGTACGAATAGAAAACAGAGAGCACTTAGCCAGAATAATTTGAATTCTGTTAGGAACTAACAGAGTAATCGGAGTAAAATTATCGATCACGAAATGAACTTTTCTTGTAGATTGCGATTTATAATACCCGACACTGACACTGTGCCAGAAGCGTTAACCATACAGATGTCTGCTTACCGATGACAAATTCAGCGTGAAAATTTTCTATCTATCATACAGATTGCAAGCCTACCTAATGTAATATCATAGGTATCTGTATAAGTGAATTTCCATTAGACTTGCAAATGAGTCTAGTACCTCTGTTTGGTGCATTTAGTATATTTGCTAGCAAGCATTCTGTAGCATTTCAGGTTGGTACGCACAGTAGGCCCACTTAGCCAGAACTTACCCTGTGTTCCACCAGGTTGCTCAAAGAACCTTGCTCAGCAAGTAGTACGCGACATGTGTATTGTGATTTACAACACTGGACACTGAAAATACCCCGACACGGTAACCTTACATCCGTCTTACATCCGTCAAATCACCGTAGATCTTTTCTATATCTTTTTAAAATTCTAGCAAAATAAGAAAGAAAGTTAGCTTCTTCTTCCAATCCCTTGATTTTAGTGATCGTGGGGGAGAAGTATAATTATGAGGTAATATTACTTTTCGAAGCTTCTGTGTCGTCAGAAAATGGGTACTTGGCTTTTATAACGCAAGCTTCGCTTCGTTTTTTCCCTTTTCTAGTGACCTCATGTGATCCTGATCATGGTCATCATATGATAAGATAACGTTTACTTTAGATTTCGGTATATCTTTCGGAATATTGAAGGGTAAGATGTTAGCTTTGTCAGTGTAAACAAACTTAATCGTTGATTTCAGTTGCGCTGATTGAAAGAGGCAAACGGCCTGTCAGTCCTCTAGAAACAGTTGTGTCATTTTGTCTGTCTGTCTTAGAGCTAAGCCTACCATACAGTACATGGCAAATAGTAGGTACTTGCATTCATCGTACCAAAAAGATAAACTTAATCAATCTTATGTAGTCCCGTGAATGAAAGCTCATGAACTTGTCAAGCTGTCTGTCGAAAGAGAGCATGTGCAATATTGATGGGGCACCAGTAGAATTACGAAACCACACGGAAATAAAACTAGCAGTGAAAAACGAATAATAATAATAATAATAATAATAATAATAATAATAATAATAATAATAATAATAATAATAATAATAATAATAATAATAATAATAATAATAATAATAATAATAATAAAGCATTTTCATAGGATAACAAATTTTTAGCGGTACATAAACTTTACTGGGTAAAAAACATGAACAGTGGAGTAGAAAATCATCGGCGTAAAGTTTGTGTTCGTTCGATCAAAACTGCGATCAATGGCCAAAACAAATATTGAATGACGCATGGTTCTTTGAATGCAGTATTCTCTCGTTCGCTTGTGCCCATTTAGTGTAGTCTACTAATCTCCGGCGTTGCAAACCTTTGCGAGGTTCGAAAATTCTATTGCAAGGGTAAATAGCATAAAATGTCGTCCACATACAATTAAAACTGATGAGAATCACTGTAAAATGGATAGCAGAACATTAACGTAGTCGGATTTCGCGAGGAAACCAGAGTTTTATATCTAACATTCCACCACAATGCATAGACGAAATTTTAAGGAGAGAAATCAAGGAGAGGAAATAGAAAAAATATGTGTTGTACCAGGTATTCTCTAAATTGTAAAGTTGTTTTTCCTTTATTTGTTAGATAACGGGAAAGGAAAGAAATTAGAAAATTCTTGATAGCAGATGTACGAGCAAACAGGACGACATCTTGCCTTCTAGTGGGACGTTTACTAAAGCAGAGCATGAGAGAAGAATGTAAGGGATGTAAAGTATCATTCCATATAGTTTTTGCCAGATGATCGCATGCAGAAAAGTGGTACTGGACGAAGTATTTGGTCAGTTCAACGTACGGAATGCGACTGCACCTAGAAAGGAACTTAAGCGAATAGCGTAGGATGATTAAATCTTTTACCAGCAAGCCACAGAATATTACAGGGGAACAGTATAAGAAGATGGTTAGGATGAATGCGTAAGCGAATGTTACATTGGGATGTAGTCTCAAGTTTTCTGTTCGTGCAGCAAGGCTGTCAACCAATGCGGCTAAACTTTCACTACGCTCAATTTTAGAACCATGTGAGCATCAACTAACTCATCCGCAAATTTCAACATCCATTTGCACCATGTACCACGAAGATCATTTATGTCAATTAAAAAAAGAATAGGGGATAACACTGCTCCTTGAATTACACTTCGCGTTACTGGAAGAAAAGAGGAAGACGCCGTTGGATGTAGTTAACTGGCTCCAATTCGAAAAATGAACGAGCATTCAGGATAATAAACTGAAATTAAGCCGAATATCTGCCAGCTTCGAAAGCGGTACGTTCCTATTCACAGTGTTGATGGCGTCACCAAATCAAAGGAACGTAACTGTACTTGTCCTGATCGGGCATCAAGGGAAGAAAAAATATTGTGTGATAAGCAGGCTAGAGCATCCAGCGGTGAACGAGCCTTTTTGGAGGCATATTGGTTGGTGTCTGCTACAGGCTGAAACAAGGGCTTCATTCGTGACAAGATCAACCTTTCAAGCACCTTAAGAATGGCTGATGTATATCGGATGGGACGAAAGTTGGTTGAGCTTGATTTAGGTATAGGCGTAATGCCAATATCATGCCAGAACTCAACAATCTTCCCATTAACGATATTCATGTTATATAGAGTCGTTATTGGTCATGCCAACCACCTTTGAGCACCAACGAAGGAACTCCGTCACGCCCATTGACTTCCTGCCCTTGACAAGTCTCCGTTTTGCGCTTACACTGTCTCAACTGGACGAAAAACATTTGAACGAAATTGAAGATAAGAGGCTAGAACATCGAAATGTAAGGTTATATCCAAATCGTAGAAAACATCAAAATCAGTTTCGGTAGCCATAGTCTTTAGTTTTTCGATATTTTCTTAGCTTGGTCGCGCCTCCGAATTTTGTGATGACTAGTCTTACTGAAAGTAAGAAGATTGATTTTGACGTATATCTTAGAATAAACTTTAATAATACAATGATTCGAGCATGGAAGTGGTGACAGTTTGGGCATTGCAAAGAGCTCAAGGTGTAAAGTAAAGAAATAAGCTAACTGTGAACTAGAACGTGTAATCCTAAAATGATAGGTCGGCATATTTCATGTTACCTCCTACTAAACTTAGTACAAGCTTCCGCTTAGACGACCATCGATCTGTCAATCAGCTCACGGCTTATTACTTGTATCAGCAGTTCCAGGAAGAGAAAGAATGTTCTTCGAATTCGGTACCGAATTCATCCTAAATCATCCTTTATTTTCAGTGTCTCCATTGCCCTGGTATCAAGTTGATTCTGAGCGGAATTCGTATCAATGAACTCATGTAACGGTCTATACTCAGATCCCATTGAAAATCGCGCACATCTTGCTGTCAATATATTTACGAAACACTTAAACAGCAGTGTTACGGAAAGATAGCGACATACAAAAACACAAGGTTAACGAAATGCGAGATAAAACATAAACACGTATTCAAATTTGACAAAGTTATACACAAAAAACAATGGACGAATGTGTTGTGTGAAATTCGGACTGCAACTGTCCAGGAGCAAACCGTGAGACGTTTCAGAGAGAGAAGTCAATTAGGGTGAAAGGTCAAATGCTGAGGCCGATTGATCTATTTGGACATGTAATATGGGTGGGTCCCTACAAACCCAAAGAAAACCATAAAAAGCAATGTTTACTTACGTCAATCAGGATCAATCCTTGTCTTCAAGGTTGAATATTTAACCCTACACGGCTTGAAGTAAAAAACGAAATTCGGAAAGTGTCTAAGGGTAAGCTACTATTTACGGACGACGCTGTTCTGGTTACACTTTCTGCCGCGACAAATAAACTTCTTTGGCAATGCACATAAGGAATTTGACCTGAATATAAGCTTTCAGAAAACTAAAATCATGGAAATGCTAGTGCATCGATTGAAAGGCACACACCTGAGGTAGGGAATGATTTCTAATACAGAGGGTTTGCACTGATGAGATCTAATAAGATCGAAACCATGGCCTGTAGCTCCATTTAGCAAGTTGGTCAAAAATGCCAAAGACATAATTATCCCAATGAGAGATCGTGAGTACTGTACCATGAATTCTATCAGCCTCTATTTCGATTCTGAAATAAACAAGTGTATTGTAAAGCGGCAATAAGAATATCGCAATTGAGAAAACGCATTCATGGCAACCGTGCACCCATTGTAAGCATAAACACGCAAGTTTACAGACCTTGTGTTCTGCGCAACCTCCACAATCATCGACTTACCGAACTGGGAAAAAGTGCGGGTGACCGAAACAGTTGGTGGAGTCTCATAAATGCGGTCGCTACATAAGTGGTCGAAAAACGTATGACGCCGCACAACAAAATAGCATCCATCAAAGCCGAATATCCGTTGTTTGTAGTAATTGTGGAAAAATTAGCTTGTCTATTATGTCTAGAAATTCACAAACGGTGATTAAGCAAATATAATCCATGTAAGAATAAACGACAACAATAATAATATAATAATGCTATGTAATATAATATATAGTATAATAATAACATTAAAATAATAATATTAATATTAATATTAATAATATTAATAAAATTGAATGGATAATAAATAATACATGAATGAATAAAAATAAGAAAATGGTATGTTCATCAATTCCGAAGTAGAGGTGAATGTACTTTAGATTTCGTTATCAAAATACAAAGATCAACGTTTCATTGTGCACTGTAGCTGCACGATTCAAATACAACTACTTGCAAAATTAATCGAGGACAATCACTACAGTCTCCTGAGTCTGATGGAGACAACTTAATTGAGTGCGGTGAAAGCATTCACTTGGCGTTGTGGTTACAACTTTTGCTTGTAAGTTCTGTGAAATAAAGTGAGTATCTGTAACAGCTAAAAAATGCATTGTTGCCATAAGAATAGTGGGCGCAACCTGACATCGAGAATTCGGTTAACTAGTAACACTATTGATTGATGTTGAAGCGTAGATGACCGTGACTGTAGTCCGAGTATTTTGGTAACCTTCTTCTCATAAACTTTTCACTTGACAGCTTACCGTTTTTTCTGAGGACCCTAACACGATACCCGGAAAGGTCAAGACAAGGGGTCGAGTGTTCAGTATTAAAGGAACCATGGGTATACGTTTCAATCGAGAGACGCGAATACCAAAATTTTCGTCCAAATGTCAAACTTCAAAACAACGAAGATTGCGTATTATTCGTCTCTATTACAATAAAATCATTAATAAACAAACCAAATGTGGGGGAACCACTCAAAACAACTGATATAGCTAGCGGGACAGACCCGATAATTACCTCAAATTAGATTCGAAGGTAGGGTAAGCAAATAGAGGGAGAATGTTGCCTTCAATGACAAAGTGCACAAGACTCGCGTGAGCTGCGCGTGGTCCAAATCAAACGAATAACAAAACCATGAAGGTCATAGGAAAAAACCACAAGAGGACAAGAACAAGTTTGGGAAGTTTGGGGGGAGGGAAATGGCTTGCACGCGACCATGGGTAGAAGAATTTCATTTGACATAGGAAGAAATTGTACAATGGGGATGAATTGTACGATTGTCACCCCAAGTTTGACTTGGTGAAGTCACTTTATCATTTTCGCCACAAGAAAGTTGAAGGTTGTACAATAAATTGGTGATTAGCATTATTTTATTTGGGTATCTGAACTTAGAACCAACTGGCGCGGTCTTCAATTCGGCTACACATCAAAAACACCACTCAGTTACATGTGATTCCGATACGAGTAATGAAGGCGCAGGCGATGTGTTCAACTGGAGAAATGACAATGACCTTGAATCAGTGGACTTATGAAAAACAACACTTTCTTTTTGTAATATTGGAAAATCATGCAACTTGCTGAAAATTCACCCCATTTGGGATAAATAAAGCATTATTGTTACATTACATTACTAATAGCTCATGGAATACAAGATGCCATTATTTCTTATGAAGGCCCTTTTGCCCTCATGCACATGGTCGCTCAGCTTATGATTTGCTGTTAATCCGCTTTGGTTTTCGCTGTCGTCCATGGGAGCTCAACGCGTTGACCAGATATTGAACCTTGGTCTGTGGGTACATGTAAGTGGAACAAACGTTCGTGACTTATTCAGTCAATCTATCTCATACGGCAACGTGAGTGAAGCGGATGCCAGTTTACTCCCAATTGATTAGACCAATGTCCGGATGCCTATTCGATTAATGGTCTCGTATTGACCTGGACAACTTCCAAATCATGTGATTAAAATTTAACCCTAGATTGTATGGCGCTTGCTTGGATTCAAGCCGTACATTTATCATCAAGTACCATCACTAATAAATGGTCGGTAGGAGGGATGTCATCATCGTCCAATCGATAAAATGGTTGCTACTCCATTTGTGTCAACGCGTCGGGCATAACGCAATAGCGGTTGGGTGAGTCACACAAACTATGGGAGCCTTGCGACCGATGGGCAATATCTGGCTAATGCATTGAGCCTACATAAACGACAGTGAATATGTCTCTGTCTGGCAATTCTGAGTGACAATGTGTAGATACGATATAAATAATAGCAATTGTGCTCCAATCTCGGGTATGCCAAGGTCAGACATTCTTAATAATAATAATAATAATAATAATAATAATAATAATAATAATAATAATAATAATAATATTAATAATAATAATAATAATAATAATAATAATAATAATAATAATAATAATAATAATAATAATAATAATAATAATAATAATAATAATAATAATAATAATAATAATAATAATAATAATAATAATAATAATAATAATAATAATGTTTTATTGATCCCAAATGGGAGGAATTTTCAGCAATTTACATGAATTCCAATGATAACAAAAATAAAGTGTTTATCCATCATGTTGCTAACCACTGCCCTTGACATTTCACAAATGAGTTGTTTACTTCAGCCATCTAAATACTCCAGTTAAACATAGCTCCTGCGTCTTGATTATCGGTATTCGGACTACATGTAACTGAGATGGTTTTTTGTAGCCGAATTGCACAATAACTCTCAATTACCAGCAGAATTGTAGACTTATGGCTTCACAACTATCTAGTAGTGAGAATGACTGAGCTGCTCTTCCAAACTTGAACAGCAACTGACGTAGGTTACGTCTACCTAATTCTGAATTTGATACAATCACCTCTCTTACCGAACGAAGATTACCCTCGCTCTACGTCCATCTCACAGTAAATGTCTCTCATTCTTAAGTTTAAAAATGCTTGTAACCGATTGAGATGTCATTGTAAAACAAGGAGGCTTGGTGACAATCGGCGTATTGTATTATTTTACCAACGTTTCGGTCTGCTACTGCAAGACCTTTGTCAAGGTAAAAAGGAACAGAATATTGTACAATTGTTATTTTATAGCAAACCGGATCCCAGTCTTCATTTTTTCGTTTTTTCATCCAATCCCGTCTGAGCGTCTGTTTTGGGTTTCTTAACTCTAATCCACCACCTTTGTTGTCCATCCGTTCTGAGTTGACGACTGTTGAGATGTCTGGCGATGATCCAAATTCTGCGCCCGCCCCCTCTTACTCCATTCAGCATGTAATTCTTTGATTGACGAACGCTGACCTACGATTAGACGAAAGCGCCATATCTAATCTTGACGTGAATTTTACTCCGGGTTACATCCGGCTTAGCACCTAGTGTTATGTGTTACCCCTGTCCCACGAGTTGCTACGATGCCCACATCTACGTTCCCCCCACTCCAGGTTTGTTAGCTGCGTCGCCAGTATTGTGTACTTTTCGCGATCACCTAGTTTTAATCTAATACTGTTCGGCGCAGGAATCCGAGCCCTTCACCCACATTTATCACCCAGTGTAACATTTGATGACTACGACGTGTGAATCTATTTACAAGGCTTACGTAATTTTTTGGACCGGAAACAATAGGCTAATGTCATCCTGTTTAACGTTAGTTGGCTGGTTTAAGGTGCTAAATTTTTTGACACAATTGGCTGGAAACGGAATGTACCACAGCCTCGATAATTAACATTAGTTGTGTAACCGAACCACCTGCATGCATGGTGGTGACGTTTGGTTAACACATATTGAGAATGTTTATTCAGATATGGTATTTAATATAATTTTGGGCACTAGTCCATGGTTAACATAAAATTGTGGAGGTATACTGTAGAGGTATCACCAACGATCATTTGCCACTATTTTGTGACAGATCGCCATCACGTGGATGTACTTGGATATTCTCTACCCGCATACGTTCCAGTGCTTCCAGTTAAGTTTGGGAGCTATTATTGAAGTTAATATTTGAATTACTTCGGACCTTTTCCTATTTGCGATAAGCCACTCAGCTAGACGGCACCGTTTGAGTATACTGTAGAGATATCACCAACGATCATTTGCCACAATTTTGTGACAGATCGCCATCACGTGGATGTACTTGGATATTCTCTACCCGCATACGTTCCAGTGCTTCCAGTCAAGTTTGCGAGCCCTTATTGGAGTTAATATTTAAATTAATTTGGAGCCATTAATATTTGAACTAGTGTTTTATGCTATTTGTGATAATGCACCTCAGCTGGACGACACCTTCTGAGTATACTGTAGAGATATCACCAACGATCATTTTGCCACAATTTTGTGACAGATCGCCATCACGTGGATGCACATGGATATTCTCTACCCGCATACGTTCCAGTGCTTCCAGTCAAGTTTGCGAGCCATTATTTAAGTTAATATTTGAATTACGTTCGAGCTTTTTCTATTTGTGATAAGCACCTCAGCTGGACGACACCTTCTGAGTATAATGTAGAGATATCACCAACGATCATTTGCCACTATTTTGTGACAGATCGCCATCACGTGGATGTACTTGGATATTCTCTACCCGCATACGTTCCAGTGCTTCCAGTCAAGATTGCGAGCCATTATTGAAGTTAATATTTGAATTACGTTCGAGCTTTTTCTATTTGTGATAAGCACCTCAGCTGGACGACACCTTCTGAGTATAATGTAGAGATATCACCAACGATCATTTTGCCACAATTTTGTGACAGATCGCCATCACGTGGATGCACATGGATATTCTCTACCCGCATACGTTCCAGTGCTTCCAGTCAAGTTTGCGAGCCCTTATTGGAGTTAATATTTAAATTAATTTGGAGCCATTAATATTTGAACTAGTGTTTTATGCTATTTGTGATAATGCACCTCAGCTGGACGACACCTTCTGAGTATACTGTAGAGATATCACCAACGATCATTTTGCCACAATTTTGTGACAGATCGCCATCACGTGGATGCACATGGATATTCTCTACCCGCATACGTTCCAGTGCTTCCAGTCAAGTTGGCGAGCCATTATTGAAGTTAATATTTAAATTAATTTGGAGCCATTAATATATGAACTAGTGTTTTATCCTATTTGTGATAATGCACCTCAGCTGGACGACACCTTCTGAGTATACTGTAGAGATATCACCAACGATCATTTGCCACTATTTTGTGACAGATCGCCATCACGTGGATGTACTTGGATATTCTCTACCCGCATACGTTCCAGTGTTTCCAGTCAAGATTACGAGCCATTATTTAAGTTAATATTTGAATTACTTCGGACCTTTTCCTATTTGCAATAAGCCCCTCAGCTAGACGGCACCGTTTGAGTATACTGTAGAGATATCACCAACGATCATTTTGCCACAATTTTGTGACAGATCGCCATCACGTGGATGCACATGGATATTCTCTACCCGCATACGTTCCAGCGCTTCCATTTAATTTTGCGAGTCGTTATTCAAGTTAATATTTGAATTAATTTTTGCTTATTTGATTGTATTTTTAACCGGTCGTTTAGTGTTCTTGTTTGTTTTCTCGGATGAGTAGTTTCCACGCGTCCGGTAATTCTACCCCTTCCATACGATTGAGCGCCGTTTGTGATTTTTCTATTTCTATTGCTTCGGCCATCATTCGTTCTCTAGTCGCGCGAAATCCACTCCTGATTATCCTTACTTCTGTGAAGTCTACTCTATGCCCGGTATCCAGTGCATGACCCACCATGGCTGAATCTTTTACCAATGCCTGGTATTCTACGTTATTCATTGGCCTTTTGTTCGTCCTGCGTCGATGCTCTGCCACTCTGGTGCGTAATTCCCTGGCCGTCTGTCCTATATATGTACTTGAGCAGTCTGCACATTTAATCTCGTACACGCAGTTCGATGTCCTCTCCTTCGGGATCTTGTCCTTCAGGTGCACCAGCCTTGTACGCAAGGAATCCCCTTTTCTAAATGCTACCCTGATGTTATTCTTGTTGAGAATCCTCCTTATAGTTTCTGACGTGTTTAGTTTATAAGGAATCGCTACCGTTGCTAGCCACGCCCTATCCTTCTTTGTCGGGGCCTGTTCAGCCCTATGGAGTTGTTGCCTAACGAAGCTTTTCGGATAACCATTATTTCGTAACATACAAGTAACCTGTCTAACTGCCACCTTTTTGTCCCCCTCCTCACTACATAATTTATTGGCTCTTTTAAAGGCGGATATTGCTACGCTTTTGAAGACTTGTCTGGGGTGAGCTGAATTGAACCCTAACATTCTCTCCGTATCCGTTGGTTTTCTATAGACCGTCGTTCTTAAACGCCCATCCGTTGTCCTGTGAACTAAACAATCTAGAAATGGAAGCTGACCGTTTTCAGATTCCAGTTCCATAGTGAATTTTATTTTTGGACTGATTCTATTAATATGTTCACAAAAGTTTTGTGTATCTCCCTTTGCCATAATAACAAAGGTGTCGTCTACGTATCGCCACCAAATTTTCGGAGGCCTGCTAAAGTTCCGAAAGGCAACTTTTTCAAAGTTCTCCATGTAAATGTCGGCTAGGACAGGGGATATTGGAGATCCCATTGCCAACCCCTCCTGTTGTTGGTACGGTACTCCTTGAAAAGTGAAGACCCCTGATCCTACGCACAGTGAGATACCCTCTATTATTTCTGCAATCGTTAGTTTTGTTCTACTGCCAAGTGTGCCATCTACCTCTAGTAGTCTTTTCGTTATCCGCAAGGCCGCGTCGGTCGGAATGCTGGTGTAGAGCGCTGTTATGTCAAAGCTGACCATCGTTTCGTCGCTTTTTATTTCTAGTTGTTTTATTCTGTCCGCAAATTCATACGCGTTCCTTATGTAAACTGAAGTACGGTTTGTGAGTGGTCGCAAGACACATGCTAGATGTTTAGCTAAGTTATGTGCAGGCGAGTTCATCCCATCTATAATAGGCCTTAGTGGAACCCCTGGCTTGTGTAATTTAGGCAGACCGTAAAATCTAGGTGCTCTATTGGTTTTGGGCGCTATGATGTGCCAGGCAAAATTACCTATGGCATCCTTGACCCTTTTCAGATAAGCGGAAACCTGCTCCTTATTTTTGTTCATGAGCGTATCCACTGACTTGTGTTCTATTTTTGCGTACGGCCCACTACCGAGGTGCTCGTGTGCCTTCGTTAGGTAGTCCACTTTATCTAATACAACGGTTGTATTCCCTTTGTCCGCCTTAGTGATACATATGGTGTCATCTCTACCTAGCGTTCGTATGGCTTTCTCCTCTGCCCTCATGAGATTGGGTATGGCCTTTGGTTGAGATTTTAATACTCTAACTAATTCGAACCGTACATTTGAAGCCACCTCAGCAGGTAGCATGTTGAGCGCGGGTTCAATACATGGTACAAGCTCTTCCATCCTTATTTTCCCCTTTGGCCGACTAAAGTTCAGGTCCTTCCCTAATATACTGTACTCTGATGCGGTTAATTGTCTTTTAGAGAGATTAACAACAGATTTAAAAACATCCTTACTGGAACCGTCCTTATCTGAGATATCAATCAAATGACGAACGCATAGAAACAATGTTTTACCAGGAACGACTTGAATGTTACTTCATTATTAATAAAAGTGGTGGGCATTTCTACTTGCGATTTCGGACTGATTATCTTTAAACCATTTTCAGACCGAATTCTTCAATAGTTATAAAGTGTCCATATTGAAATTATTATTATTATTATCATTATTACTATTATTATTATTAGAGCCGGGAACTGGCGGACCCGAATATTAATCTTCCACCTGAAGATAATTCGGTTGACGCGATCGCCTACGCAGACGACTTGCTGTTGTTCGCCGGATGTTTGATTGATTTGCAGCCCAAAGTGTCGAAGCTGAGGTCTGTCGCCTCTCTTGCAAGGCTCAGTATAAACCAGTCCAAAAGTCACTTGATCAACATTGTGACTAGCAAGTCCAGACAGTTGACAGCTGTCGAACCAGAAAAACTGAGATTTGAAGACGGCACAATTGATCCTTTGAGTGTGAAGGATTGTTTTCGTTACTTGGGAATTTACTTCACCCCACATGGAAAGGCGCCCATGAATTTTCATGTAACTTTTCAATCGTTTTTGGACAACCTGTCGTCTGCGCCACTCAAGCCTCAACAGCTTATGAACATGTTACGACAGAACGCACTGCTAAACTACTGAATTCACTGTATCTGGGAGTAGTCCACAAGAAGACTCTACAAGCGCTGGATAAAATTACCCGCCAGTATGTTCGGAAGTGGCTTCACGTCCCGAAGCAAACTCCTGTTTCATATTTCCATGCACCAGTTAGCTCCGGGGGACTAGGATTGACGCATTTTGCTTCGAAAATTCCCCAGCTACGTTAGGAACGCCTTAATCGTCTGTGTACATCTCCATCGCCAATACTGCGATGGGCAGTCACCGCCACATGCGTTGCCCCGTCTTTGAAAATTGCACAAGCCGCAGTCTCGATCGGGAAACAAAGGACAGTTCTACGCAAGGATGTGAACACTGCTTGGGAGAACGAGCTGTATTCATCAGTTGACGGTGCTGTACTTCGACCTCTCAAGCAATGTCCACATTCCAGCTCTTGGTTGTTGGAGAACTCTCGACTGTTCCCAGGGTTGTATGTTCGCATGACCCAGTTGCGATGCGGTCTTTTGAAAACCAAAGTACAACAAGCTCGATGGGGATGGAACAAAGATGACATCAGGTGCCGTGGGCATTGTGGCAAGCCAGGAAGTCTCCGCCATATATTGCAAAACTGTGCTTTAACTCATGATAATCGATGTAAGCGGCCCAACGACGTGTGTAAACTGTTTCTTCGTCAGTTGGCGCGTAACAGAATGGACGCCATTTACGACCCTCGGATTTCACTCAAGACCAGCTACGGTAAACCAGACTTAATCGTGGTCAAGCTCTCGTTTTGTATGTCATAGTATGTAACCCGGAACTGATCCAATCAGCTTGGGAAAGGAAAATTGCCAAATACGACAGGCCGGAAGTGAACGCTTGCATCAAGACGCATCTCAATCGATTGGGTTAAAAAGTGGAGCGAGTGGAGCATCATCCAATCGTCGTGTCGTACAACGGATTGTTGTACGGCAGAAGCTCAAAATCGCTTCAACAATGCAGCTTCAGTCGACGAGACCTGGTAGATATCTGCATCGCTACGATGCGTGGGTCACTGCAAACTTATGATATTTGCATGCGCGGGACACATACTTTTTGAAGCAAATTGTTTTATTTTCCCACCGCGATTTTTCTCGCATCCATGGTAGATTGTTGTATGCCTCTTCGGCAATTCACTGTGAAATAAATGTTTATAGTAGTAGTAATAGTAGTGGTAGTAGCAGTTATTATTATTATCATCATTGTCATGGTTGATTTCTATGATTATTATGATTGCTATTATTCTTATTATCATTATTAATACAATTTATATCATCATTTGTGAACTGCATATGCTAGGCCCACTGTTCAGTTAATGAAAGAAGAATTTGTTTTTTGACGAATGTCTGGTTCGTTTCACAATAATACTTTGATTTGATATTATTATTCAATGTAATAACAAGGAGGATTCTCGATTTTTCTGCCTTTCGAAGATGCGAGCGACACCAGTCTAGAAATATGCGCAAACTTCATACAAGCTTCGAACTTAGGACTTGAAGAAACAACAACACAACTCCGGGGGAAA
>JALGAQ010000009.1:4194180-4221135 GCA_028829895.1 Sinotaia quadrata
GCAGTAGCAGCGGCAAGCCACCCACTTGATCACCCACCTTGATCATGACCTTGAGATAGATAGTGACCAATCAGAAAATTGAATCAGACTCACCACATGCATGTGGAGCGAGGGGCAGGTGTATGTATCTAGTTAACTTATAGTAGTATAGTAGCAGTATAGTAGTAGTATAGTAGTATACTAGATAAACAAATTCAGCCATAGAACTGCCCCCGACTGAAGAACAAATGTGAAAGAATTCCATGTTAATAAAACTGAAATGTATGCAGATGAAACATTTGCGCTGAATTTTCCATTGAAATCGTACCACTAATCACATACGAAGCGTAAATTGTGATAAATATATTATTCTACTTTCTTTCGACCATGTCAGCCAACTGAGAAATTATTAGGCACGGCCTTCGATTCGGTGAGGCGCTAAAACACTGATTTATTTGCATATAACTCTAATGCTGATAAAGAAGAGAGTTGAAGAAGTATTGACTGGAGAAAAATGATGATCAGTTGCCACGTGGTTGCGACGCGCATGTATAAAATCAAGTAAGAGCAAAGAAAAATACAGAAAAAAACATTTTATTCCATAAAATATAAGAATATATTCGACTAAAAATTTCATCTTATTTGGAATCAATAACGTATCATTATTATTATTATTATTATTACTATTATAATTATTATTATCATGTCTGCTCTACGGTGAACTTGATGTCAACATAAATCAAGTTAACCTATGTACTTTTAACGGATCCATGAATGACGTGATTATGACGTTGAAAACAAATTTAATTTATTATGAACAATATTAGGCAATGTTTTTTAATTTGTTTTACCTATACGGAACATGAGTAAGCAGAACACCGTGACAATGCTGTAGAGATATCAGAGAGAGAGATTATTGTAGAGATTATTGTCACACATTTTGTGTAGACGATGACTATCCATTTGATATCCAGGGATATTTTCTACTCGCATGTCTTGGAGTGATTCGGGCAATCAGGTTCAGGACCAAATAATTTTAATTATTATTTTATTATCTTTATCTAAGCCTTGTATCCATGAGCAGCCAGGACCCTTGATAATGCTGTAGAGATATCACCAGCGATCATTTAGTCACACGTTTTTGTGTGGACAATCACTATCCATCAGATACACATGTATGTTCGGTACCCACAAGTCTTGGGTAGATTTAGATAATTAAACTTGGAATATATTGAATTTTACGTATAACTTAGTCAGTGCGTTGTTCTTAACCAAGCAAACTTCGAAGCCTCAAATATCCGGTAGAAATATCACCAACGATCACTGTGTTACACATTCTGTGTAAACGACTGCTATTCATCATGTATACAAGGATATTTCATACCCGAATATAATGTGGTACTCCAGGTAATCAGTTTATACGATTCATCATTTAATAGCGTGGAAACCGACCAGGTTTAAAACATCCGTAGGTTTGGGGGTTATATGTGAAGGTTTGAACAGTGCTTAAGAATAGATGATCTAACACATATTCGACATGGTTCTTCGTACAAACTTTCGCTATTTCGTGCTCTTCCAACGTACATTTGCGAACCTGCCAGAATCTAAGATCGTTTAAAGTGCATACGACACGATCTCGTGAAATCTAACATCGTTAGTGCGTTCACGTGACTTTGGTTCACTGAGTGCGGTAATAGATGGTGGATCGGACTTGCGAGGTAAGTGGATTCACTATGCAGAGGCTCATGTGACGATGATGAATTGCGAATTTTATGTCACCATAGATAGATTAAAAGTTAGGTTGAAACGGTTTCCATTTAAACAATTTTTCATCGGTATGCTTTGCTGTTCTCTGGTCAGATTTGAACTTGTATCGTCTTAAACATGAATCAAGTTCTTGACCCTTTGGATTACTCCTCATATTCAGCTAACACTTCATTCATTAACCACTAACACAAAATCTATTTGGAGGAAAGCACGTGACTGTCAACTAATGGCGTTGCGGAATGAAAAATTTGACAGCTACGCTGACATGTCTAGGTTCGTCTGGGATTCTGAGTGCGCTAGCTAAAAACTCTGGCAGAAATGGCTTAAAATGGAAGCCAGTGGCCTTCCTATTTCTGTTCCCTTATTCCTCCTCTAATCGAACACATTTGGTCTGCTTTTCGGGTATATCGTTTGTATATACAAGTTTGTGAAATATATATGTGTGTGCATAGCCACTCAAGCACAACTGATCCGTTCTGAGTAGGGTACCGGTTGTATTGGAACTGCATATGTAGCATATGAATCCGTGGGACTTGGATGACAAATCTTTATAGATAAGAACGAAAGATCACTCAGTTTCCAGCGAAGTAACTAGTCCACTTAGTGATGTACCAAGGCCGCATAAAATAAGCACTGATTAAAATTAATGTGACTCTACCATAGTACCTATTATCGACGTGAGTATACGGAAAGAATCCGCTATTCACTCGGATAAACACAAATCCAATTTGAGTTTACAGGACCATGGATACCAGCATGCCGTTGTCACAAGCGGTTTAAAGATGCTACAACCAGTGTGCACAAAAACAACGTGGAAACATTGCAGAGCCGAATTCGGAAAGGAATAAACAAGGTAAACGGTTCGAACGGATTGGAAAGTGGGTGCAGTTGGATGACACGCATTATCGACGATGGCTCTACTTCACTCCCACTGGATTTATTGACGACTTTTACACCTTCATTGGACACATTGAAGAAAAACATCTTCAGTAAGATTATTCCGCTTGCTATCTTCATGTAGACTTTTTTATTAATCTGACCTTACCGTTATGCGTCACAGTTCAACGCGCGGCTGTAAACACTAGCAGTGTGTTATACTAATTATAAGTAGTATAATGGTCCAGTCAATTGGTACCACGGGTGGATGGCTCAACGTTACCCAAATTTCTAGGCGGGAAAAAATCAAATGATAGCCAATCTTAAGGCACAATTGACTCTGTATGAAGAATATCAATGTTTTATTTACCAATCATGAAGCTTGCTGGATCTTTTCTCAGCCTATTCAGTGCAAAATCCCTTCCGTCTTCATACTTCATTACGAACTTGATTTGTGATTTGACCTTGCCGTGGGCTTTCATAGTTTCCCTGGCGCTAGTTTGAACAATTGTCTGTGTTAAGTGACACCTAATGTTTATCCTTTGCTCCACTGGACTTCTTTAACGATTTTATCGTATCGAATGTTGTTCATCTAATTGTCATGATTGTAAATTATAGTACCATGGACATAGCACAATTTGTGAAGTGATCACCGGTAATGTTTATGGGAGATCGACATCAATCGATGTGTTCAATGAAGCCAGAAGTCGCTTAGGTTGCAGGCACGAGCCAGTGGATGCCATTCTGAGCAGCTACAGTGCAAAAGAATGTTTAAATACGATCTCACCGACAAACTCAATTATCCGACACTTTCCTACATCACGATGGAACGATTTATGTTAGACATGTTCGTTTGAGCCTACCGTTCAGACCCTACAGTGATATGTAGATATGTAAAATCAGCGTACTTAATCTACCCATATGTTAGATTGGACTATACCAAAAGTAAAACCGTCTAGAACAACCAAGCTCTATATGCCTCACGTCAGCGACATGTGATGACTATGACATCCGCTCACAAAGCAAATGCCGATTAGTTATATATATATTTACAGGAAACAGCTGGACGAATGCGTTTTACTCTGGTTAGAGATCATCAGCAGGGCGTGTCAGGCCGATCGGGGATATATATATATATATATATATATATATATATAAGCCGTGAGTAGCATAATTTATTCAGCTATATAAATCCTTATGCCATCCCATTATACGCATCTGTTATACACAACAGAACTTGTCATGATAACACTAGAGAAAGCATTTGATGGAACCAGATGATTGTTCACTTCTGTGGTATTATCGTCATTTAATTTATTCGCAACAAACCTGACACCCTATTCATAACTTGACTCCACCACAAACATAAATGGGCTTCGACATGAATTGCAGTCATCCATGCTTTACGATCAGAAGCCAAAATAACATATCCAGGCATTTGACCAACAACGGTCACCGTAAATCACATGCAGACCCAAACGATCCAAATCATTTCTGACCTTCACTTCGACGATGCCAAGTTTAGGTACAAGAACCTACGGATCAGTTCGACCACTAGCTTTCTTAAACTGTGACCAAGCTATTATATCTGACGTTATTGTGCCACTATTATTTATGTTAAGACACCTCAGACGTAATTTGATGTTCGGTTAAGCAGCATGTGTCAAAAACTCTGTTCATGAGTCGGTAACTTATAGCTTTGTCATCTTAGTAGAGGTAAACCGAGACATATTGTTTGGGGATATGAGACCGAGAATCTCTTGGACACATCATGGTAAAGTGAATAGTACAAAGAAAGTAACGTCTGTACCCATTACAACCCACCCTCAGTTGATGGATCAAGGCCAAGGGAGTATTCAAACATTACATGTTCTAACCTTCAACACACACAGTGAATGTACACTGCATGCGGGGATTTCAAATGAAAAACTTTCGGATGTATAAATCTGTACAGAACAGGTCGCATACATATAACGCACATAAAAATGTTTTAAAAAAGACATGTACAAAGGAACTCGGCTCGACAAGATGGGACAAATCGTCGACAGAAAAAAAATGGAACAGAACAGCTCAACGGTTGAGGTGGTCCGGAGGATTCTGTTTCTAAGGGGAAATCTGGGCAAAATGCGAAAAATCTGGAACTTATAGGCGACGTATTCGACGACGCTGTCTCGGTTTCGACTTGGTCGGGTGAGTTAACCGAGAAGGCGTCCAGCGATCATCCGACGAGTAGGAAGAGACTGTATCCTCTGAGCCCAGGGACGTGGATTCGTAGTTGGAATTCTCATTTCCGGACGGCTCAGAATCTGAGACACAGGACATTTCGGATGTGTATGTGGAATTCACTGAATTAGATTCGTCAGAATCAGGGGACAAGTGCCGTCTGGTCCGTTTCTTTCGAGGAGCAGTCGAGTGTTTGAACCGATGAGAAGAGGCAGTTGTAACAGAGTTTTTGGTGCTACTTAGCGTTTCTGAGGAGGTACCCGGTGGTGCGCTCATGTTGTTATGTGTCTTTGTGGCACGTTGTTGAACCAGACGAGCCAAAGCCGCGGCTTGATTGCTTTTCACATAAGAGGCATGACGAGCACGTGATGCATCCGAAGTGAAATCAACATCGGCTGCAAGTAATACAAACCGAGAAGTATAGGTGAATCATCTTGTTATACGTTGAGGAAAAATGTTCAACAATAAATTATGTTTCCATCATTCGTTAACGGAATACGTCGAAGAAGCTGGTAATAAACTCAGACCGAAAAACGTATCCAAAATTTATATTTTCGGAAACGAGTAACTCAGATAATATTAAATGATGCTGATGAGCTTCGATGAGTGCGAAGCATCGAGATGGAAAGCTTTACAGCATGATTTTAAGTGTGGAAAAATGCGAAAGAAGAGGAAAAGGAAGAATTGCATAATAACAACGATTAGAAGGTACGAACATGAAACGGAGGTTGCCAGCAGGCTACTGCTTGAAATAAAAGCGGAACAGCTTGAAGCGCTCACATCCTAATGCTTAAAAATGGCATCAGAGGTACAAGCAATAAGAAAATTAAAATAGGAATAAACTTCATAAATTATGTAAAGGATTGGGGACACGCAGTATAGGTATTCGACCCGATAAGGTCAAGTGTGAGGATTACAACGAAAGCTGAACTGGATGGCCAAAGAAGTCAAGCTAAAGAGTGTGGAGATGAGGAAATACCGAAGTTTGAACGGGGTTTTGCTATGTGCCAAATAAGGGCAGATGTGAGCATTAGAATGCTGCATCAACTGAATGACCAGAGAAGTCAGGTCAAGCAGACAGCGAATATTTCGGATTACGCACGTGAGGCATCAGGGTATCTGCGTGTGCTGGGTCTAATGGACCAAGAGTGGTGGACATGTAGCGGTCTGTTCCCCAACACGTTGACATCATTCACGCGTAAACATCGTGACCCCGATCACGTGTGACCATGACTTACTCGTAAACATTGTGGTTTTCACCTCCCACGCATTGCGATGATATTTAATGACCGAACAAGGTCAAACAACACATTCCCGTCGCACATTCCCCACACGCACTCCGCACACGCATCAGGCGCACGTCGGAACGCAACCGACTCAACACATCAACAACCGCGGACAACCAGGAACGTGTAGCAGTAAATCTGCCAGAAGCAATACGGTTACATACATCCCAACAAGCTCTCACTCCGACCGATAAGTCCCCCATTTTGAACCTTTGATTTCGCTATTGTATTTCACCTTAGTTAAGGTGCACCTATTTATTGGAACCTTATACTCATCCAATACGTACTTTATTAGTGTCTCTCGCCTTCTGATTTATTCATTGATTTTTGTGGATTAAACCACCAGAACGCTATTAGATACTAGGGGTAGGCATGGAAAACCTGACCAGTGAGAATGTATGTATTCCTATTCTGAAGCTTCATTCCAGAACCAATGGTGGTTGCTACTCACAACAAGGACACCGCACACGCCCAATCAGATGCACATCCGGATTCAACCAAAGCTATTTCTTGACAAATTTCGCACGAACTTCATCATTGCCTGATAAAGGTACATCAGTGCTGGACGGAAACGTTGCAAACGTTGAAAAACCTAACAGATCGTAAGCAAGCTTTTCATGATAAACGTAACGTCCAGTGCAGTGCATCTTTCGACTCATGCATATGTATAAGCGTTTACTAGAAGCATCTCAATCTAGTAACTACTGGGAGCCGATGTGAACACAAAACCGAGTTAGCAGCCGTCAGAGTCGAAAATATAGTTCAGTTCAATGGACCAGTTCTCTTGTGTCACAATAAGTCTACCTCATTTTCGTAGACTCCTGGGAATTTGAAACGAATGCTGTCACCGGCACCATTCGGAACAATATATACCGAAATTGTTCTTGTTCTTGTCTGATGAAGCTGTCACACCTATTGCACTACTTTCTCAATCGGTGGTTCAATGATTCGAGAGGCTATCATCCGAATCGGTGTGCATTGAGCACCCTAATTTACGGCAGGGCTGAAGTGCTCTATCTGCAAAACCGACATCAACTGGTAAGACCACAAATCAAACAAATACGTTCTCTGGTGTGTTGTCATTCGCAGCGTGTTCACACTCCTCGCTCAAATGAACTTACACCAGCTTAGTCGTATCAAATGTATTCGAAGACGGTAAGGGGTGGAAATCGGTTCACATCATCCAGACAGGCCAAATAGGGTTACCGCGTTGCAACAACTTAGGAATATCCGGACGCCTAAGAAATGGACAAAGCAGCTATGAAATCACATGCACGAAATAAAGTAGTGGAGTAAAATCAAAAACTTCTGTATGCGAAAAAAGTCTAAGCTACAGAGCCAGCCTGTGAATTACCGAATCAAGTAAACTCCGCACTAGCTGCTAAAATGTGAGGAAGGATGCTTTTAAAGCCACAGAGAACTAGCCTACTCAGTGCAAAATTAGGTGGAAACTACTGATTTCGGATATGTTCTGTTGGCAATCAGACCAAATAAGGGAACTGTTTGCCGGTTTTTGGTTAGTACCGACGCTTACCTGCTCTTTCAATGAAGTATCTAGTGCATGTCCACCACAAACAATGGTATGGAAATATGTACGGTTGACACTGTTTAATAATGAATGCTAACGTATTTCTGAAAAATTCAGTACAAATTGGCACGCGCTCGGAGTTTTTAATAAATATAGGTGCAGGACGCCAGGTGTTTTTGAATTACACATACAACCTACTTACCAATATGTTAGTAGCTTCAGTAGTGTAAGATAAAAAATGACTTACTATCAGAATCGAACAAATCCAGACCGGGCACGCAATCCGCCATGTGATCTTCCAGGAAGGAAGATATCTGACGTGTGGGCGCTGATTTTTTCGAATGTATCCGCTGCTTCTCGACGGACTGTTCGGTATAATTACAATTCATATCGCGGGGCGCAGTGACACTGGAATGTGTGCGGACAGTTGTGGTGGTGGAGAAGGTATCTAAAGTACGGCGACTCTTTGTGGAGTCGAGTAGCTGATTTTCACTTGCTTTCAGTACACCGTTTGCTTGAATGACATCTGAGGAAGAGTGATGCTTGTTGTTCGAATCAACTGGCTGTTTTGAGACCAGACCAGACAAGGGAGACCTGTTCACGTTGAATGAATTCTCTGATTCACTCAAAGGAGGTAGTGGCGAAACGACAATCAACGGATGACTGTCCTCCAGACGAATATCTTGGTACATATTTACAGGGTTAGGCCGAGTCAGTGGATTCTCTGTGGCATCGTCTGTAGATTCATCCGAGTCGTTGGTCAAGTCGATTTCAAGGGTTGGAAGACCTTCACATGTGCTAAGGAGGGATGGAGAACCTTAAGGATCGTATCAATAAAGGAGTATGGTGCAAACTGACCTCAATGTACCATATCTTTTCAATAAACCTAACTGTACATGAATATTTTACGTCTATCTGAATACAGGTAAACTAAATCAAGGTGGAACAGAGACCGTTAAAATTGTTCTTGCAAATGTCATTTAACTTGATTGATCTAAACAGGGCATAAAGTTAGGGGACTTCACCCCGAACTTTTGATTTAGACCTAAGGCACAGGGCAGCGAGTTACTCAATCCAAAGATTGTTCAACTGGAAAAGTTTTTCTACTGTGAGCAAACGAACGGAACAAAGCAAACTGAATAAAATTAACTGTATACAAAGATTAATTTGTGTATAACCAATTTTCTACGACAATCCTTTTTCTATCATACGGTGTAGATAGTAATCTCTGAGTTTGAGCCAATGAGTGGATTGTTTCAGACTGCACTCGAGTACTTTTTGATAAATACTAGTGAGAGATAAAAAAAACAAAAAGGCAAGTGAACCAAATTTGTAAGTTTAAGCAAGTATTGTACAACACAGTCAAAGATATGGAAGGTGTGTAAAGTATGCGCATATTTCCTAAGCCATCGCAGTGAAGACCGGAAATGTGTAATGTAGCATCACCAGTAGCTGAAACCAACCCGTCAAATACTTCTACCGTTTATTGTTCCAACTCTCCGTTAAGTTATCGCAGTAAATGACACTATACGTTTAGGCTTAACTCGAAAATTAAGGTATTAGGTATCTAGTATGATGGTATGGATGACGCGATATCCATCTGATACTACTATGTTTCTAGTGTGAAAAAAATGATTTTCAGTTGGCACTTCTCTCAAGTGAGAACGCGACAGAGTATAGAAACAATAGCCAGTTAACGCTGCCGTCTGGAGAAGCATCATTGTCAAACACAAAGGAGCCTAATGTAGTTCGTCACTTTAGGCCTCTGGATTGGAAGGAGTTTCTCATTCTTCAATCAAACATAACCATGGACCGATTGACTACAAGCATTTGTTTTACAATGACCATTCACCATTTATGCCATTAGTAGTGTGTGTGTGTGTGCTTGTTGATCTTCTAAACCAGGGTCTTCGACTATGAACCGACCCCTCGTTTATAATCTAATTCTTCGTGTAATAGAGCGGTACCAGGTGAACGAACGGACAAAGACGAAGAATATTAGAAGTGAACGAGCATCAAAGTCAAACATGAGTCTTATTAACCGGAGGCTTGTTGAAAAGACTTCTATTTTCGAAACAATGACAATTTTCGCATGGTGACTATGCCAGCGCAAACAACTCTGTGAGTTTTTGGTGGTTGAACCATACAGGTACCCATGATAGCACACTAGGTATTTTGAATCGTTATTCAATGATCTGTACTAATTCTGTGCTCAAACCGTCAAAACTCTGTGGGTTATTTGTGAGTCTGATACCACTGGTTTACCAAGCTGAAGCTAAAGTGGGATTCGAACCTGGATTCTCTCACTCACCCTTAAGAAGTGCGTTATCCACTAGGCCACCCCGACACAAATATTGGTTAAGCAGTTGAGCCAACTTTCGGTATAAGTAGAGACAAGTCGCGCGCAGTGGTTGGAAGGTAGAATAAGTTTACCCATTCAAAAAAGAAGTTAAAGAGTAAAACTAAGAAATACACAATGTTTAATACCACCATCACGTGTTTGGCTATTTTCAAATCAATCGATCAGCGTGCTCGCGAACGAGATCACACACAGACAAGCACTTATATCAAAACAGAGTCCCGCCGATCGAAAAGTAAATCGTTAAAGCTATGATTGTCACGGAAACACATGTTTCTTAATAAAGATTTCTGCGTTCAACCTTATCACCATCAGATGGCTCAATAAGTGTGAGAACTTCATCAGACAGGGACAAGAACACGTTCGGTATAAAAGGTTCCGTACGATGCCGAGGACATCATTCGCGTCAAATCCCGACGAAACTTTATGAGAATGGGGTGGATACAGGAGAACCGTCCATTGAAGTGGGTTCTGTTGTAATCATAACACATGCGAAGTGATGTAATTCTGGAAACCGGAATCGCTATGCAGCACTTGTTTTCTCTTGAGCAAAAAATGTTAGATCGAGAGGCGATTCTGATTTCATATTGGTAAATCTTTTATCATTCACCATTATTAATAATTAACAATAGCTTTTGTAATCTGTTGTGAGTATTAATGGCATGAAGAGTTTGGCACTTCTGCAGATTCCATATTTATGGGATAGGATTGGCACTTTTAACTGTAGTATACATACATAAACAGGCCTGGTGCCAATCAAGTCATAAACAAAAGGATCAAAAAGCCACTAAATTCTAGCAATGGTTCCTTCTATGTATGGTAGCTTCCTGTACTGCCATACGTACTTAAAAAAACAAGAGTGATACAAGCAGGCCGTTCATTTCTGTTTGGGATCTTCTGGCATCCTCAGCCATTGAATTTTGTCGTTCTTTTGATCCCAAGTTGCGAGAACCAGTGTTAGTCAGTTTACTAGTCAAGCTATCCAATCCCGACGATGAGTCATCACCACGCTGTTTCTTCCAATCACATCCTGTGAGAGCACGTTTCGGAGAACAATGATGAGGTGAACAATTTGAGATAAGGTCGAACGAACACTGATTTTATTTCCCACCACCTGAGCACCTACTGTATTCGACTTTCCAATAGAATTGCCACGTTTGTGATTGACATATAACATAGTAAGTGAATGAGTGACACTTGATGGAACGCTGAACTGGCTATCTTAGCAACTGGTTTATACTTGCTTCGGTAAAATGTGTTCTGTTAAGGAACGCAGTAAAGCCGAAGTTGGTATACGATAGATGGCGATATTTGAAATGATTGGATAGCATATAATCGCTCTTATTGTTGTCGATTTTTATTGTATCTTGAGACTTTTTATCATACATAAATATGCGGTACAAGGGAAAAGAGGGCCAATAGTCAAAGGCCCGTGGAAGGAACTTAACAAGCGCACAAAAGAAATAACCTGAATGGAATATGTGTACTCTTCACTGAAGAATGAGAAAAACATGGCCCTATAGACATTCCCCTATAGACTGTAAGCTAGTGGTACATGTCCGAATGGAACCATTAGCTAACGACCACCAGGTATTAAGAGCGGAGGGACACTTACCCATTCACGATAGTTGACGCTGGCCTCTCGTTTTTTGCACCATTCATAGTGAGTGTATGTTGAGAGTCTACCACCTTATCTACTGGTTGCTGATCGCCACCACCGTCCTCCTTTTCGTCGTCATCACTCAGAACAATGACTTCCATTTCCGGCTCCGCCACAATCGGTGCAGCAGGTTTCAAGACAGTTAGGTCCTCCTTCTTCGGAGGTGAGCAAAAAACTGTAATGGCATCCCGAGTCTCTGTGGCAGGTGATACAGGTGAGAACGAGCGTTGGCTACCACCGGTGGAGACCGGTACTTGTTCTGGGGTCACAAAGGGTGTGTCGTCTACAACGCCACTGCCTTCCTCGGGCGCTATTCGCCATTTACCGTTTGCATTGACGTGGATGAAGGTGGCCTCTCCGGTGCGTGGATCCCGTAGAATTTGTAAAAACAGTCTGAGAGAGAGAGAGTTTAACAATGAATATTATCAACTTGAGAAGTTAGATACCATAAGAAATTGTTCGAGTATGCAAATACCACAAAGAGAGTTCAATCGAGGTGAGGAATGAGCGGATATGTTGAGAGTATACTATACTTGTGTAAGTTGGTAGACCACAGCGAGTCTGACGCATAGATAGATGGCTGGCATAAATACAAGGAAAAAATCTAGTAGCTGGTGTCGGGAACATCAGATCATCAGGGTTTAATAAAATGGAGCGGACTAATCCATCGAAATGTGACTATTCTATTTTATTGAAACAGCATCAGGTGCTAAACCGAATGATTAAATCCGCTAGGCAGGTGGTACCCCCATCAACTTATTCCCAAACTTTAAATGAGTGAGCAACTTGAACGGATTCCGGCTTTAAATGTGAGCACCAAGTAGACCAACACTCTTTGTAAGCAGAGCTGACGCGGTGGTGTTCATCAGATACTACCAAAGATGTTGGTAGGGCAGAGGCCGGAATCCGCCAAGGTGTATCTAACAACTCATAAGTCGAACCAGCCAATCCTGAAAATGAATGGTGTCGGTTTACTATAACGTCATTGGAAATTGGTCCAATTAGTTTTTGGGTGACCGCACGATCATGGTGTTGTAATGGCGAACGGGTGGTGAGTGAACCTGGGTGAACCCGTAACTCATATACTGAGAAGCTAGAAAGTTGAAGTTGAAAGGAATTCTCCCTGGAAAAAGCAGTTCATTGTACTAAATTCTAATGAGCCGACCACTTATCCTGACACAGGAATAAGTCGGAATAAAGCAAGTATCAACAATAGGTGACTATGGGTCGGGTTGTCCTTCAATCAATCCGCCAATCGTATACAGTGGCGAGAAACCAGAGTCAATGAAAAAGAAGACACCGTGATAGAGTTGACAAGAGTACAGGGGGCTAAACTTATCACAGGTTTTCGTACTCTACGTGACTCAAACAAGGACATACTCATCTATGAAACACGGTTCCAATCCTGACTAAAGCCGCTTCGATACTGCGTTAATCTATATCATAAAAGTGAGGCTGGAAAGTGGATTCTGGCACACCAGTCTTTCAGAATACCTTGAAATAGAAGCACAATTCGAAATTACATCAAACTATTCAGTAAGCAACAAACAATTACACCATATCCACGATTTACCAACCAGAGGGTTCTCACATATCGTGGCGTGGTGACAGACCACTTACGATGGAATTCTGAGTAATTTTAATGTGCTCCTATTGATTATTATTATTATTGGATAAAAAGAAGCCAGAATGCGTTGTCATTGGCCGATTCAAAAATCTCTCGGATAATTTGGACCTGCCTTTCCGCCTATTGTTCTTCCGTGACTGAACGCTTAACGACCCATATGATGGTCGGCCTAGGGATCGTTAGTTGAACCTTTACCAAGTATGCTTCAGGGCAAGTTTATCGTACAGGCCTGTGGTCAGAGGGCAAACTAGTAACCGAAGATGAAGCAATGAACAGAAAACAGCTGGTGAACAGATGAACAATCAAAGACGACATTTACCAAGCGTCGTATTTGCACATCTATAGGCTCCAGTAGATAGCTGAGGAAAATAATATGCCTTTCAATACAAACGCTGCGATCCAAATGAAAGCAAATCACCGGCAGTAGGTCCGTCGTAGATCAATGTAAATTAAGGGGTCAATAAACTTTCCCGATGCACATGTGCGAACAAAATAAAAGACAGGGTACGGGTCTATGCTGCGGACTAACATCGGATACATGCTTATCACTTGAGATCTTGTGAACAACGAACACAAATAAGAAAAGAACAGCACTTACTCATCTAAACGCAGATCGCGAAACGGAGCCGAGCAGCTGCAAATTGGACAGGACCATCTTGGACGGCGACGATTGATGGTAAGGTATGAAGTTAAATCAAAGCACTGCAAGTGCTTACAGATGAAGGAGCGCACAGGAAGCTAGAATGCAAAAGAGTTATAATTCATAGAAAGTATTACTTACAAGTACTTAGATTCTTCGCAACAATTTTTTAAACGAACTATTTCAAAGTTAGTAAATAACTACAGCCAATGACGCTTCCAAGATGTTGTAGGTGCCTACATTTTCTAGTAAATCCAATTGTTCGAGTTGCCGTGGTACAATAATATGCCAAATTGTTATTTGTCATCACTTTGCACGAACCCCCACTGCTATCCGGTTACATGCTTCAACGATTTGTCGACGGGACGTGAGTTCGTTAGTTTTACGGATCACAATCAATTAACCTGTTCAATCTTCACCCAAACCAATCGACTATGCTATGCGAAGTTCGTCATTATGAATTAAATTTCGCAGTACATCTCAAATATTAGACACATCGAAGGCATAGACAACGATGTTGCCAAATGCTTGTCAAGAGCATTTATTCACACGTGCCTGTACCGTCATTTTGTCAAGATTATAGCTATACGAACTACTGCAAAATGCGATACCATACTTTCAACGCCTCGTTCTTGTGCTATCCGGATGCAACTCCAACATGCACATGGTCCTTTGTGACAAATTCATCATAAAATTTGTCTTCCGCCCCTCCAATCCCATATTGTGGTACATACTGCATCCCGTCGTAAAGTCCAACCCCTCCTCATCGTGGTGCGACGGTGGCAACCATGTTACGATGGTTGATCGTGCATGGGTAACGGGGCCTTGGTGGTGGTGCTACCAGGGCGTGGTGGATTCCTAACTGGCAATCGGGTCTCCTATAAAATGCCACATGAGCCTGATGACGGTGCCATGACAGCGTGTGTTCCCCGCCACAAAAAGGTTTTCATGCCACAGGGATACATGGATCCCAGAGGAGCACATCGTGCTCCCAAATGGCATATGAGTCTTCAAAGACCACCGGCAACCATCTATGCCGCTGCCTTGCAGATGGCACTTGGATGAGCAAAGGCTAGAGGTGCGTCCTCGAACAAAACGCTGGATGATTAGGGGACATCATCTGTACGAAATCCCCAAGAAACTCCATGAAATCACTATGAATTTGTTCTGCAATATCAATCGCGCTCATGCTACGGCGTCCCCGGGAAGCGACGCGTCCTGTGCTCCTCCAGAGGCCAGGCTGATAAGTGAACCACTATCGGGATTTATTAATATAAGAAAATCTGTTTACATTGGATGTCAAAACGTTATTTGATCGTGGAAGCCAGTCCACAACAGCTCGCACTCTGCATGACTACAAGGTGCAAATCGCATGTCTATCGGAAGTTCGGCTTCCGGCACTGGATCAGCGCGTATAAAAGTACCATCGGTGGACTCTTCATACTGGATGTACCACAGTGGACCAGTCGATGGATCTGGACAACAGGCAATCTTACTCGGTCCTACGGCATAGAAAGCACTCTTAGCTTGGAAACCTGTGTCACCGAGAATTGCAATGGTTCGGTTGAAGGCGAAACTTTTCAACGTTACCGTTATCGCGGTCTACGCACCGACCCTCGTTGCAGATCCAGACGTGAAAGACGCCTTCTATTGCCAGTTGCAAGAAACTGTTAGTCAAGTTCAAAGACGTGATGTACTTTTTGTTGCTGGCGACTGGAATGCCATCTGACTTACACACCAGACACATACTTGGAAAGTTTGGTCTCGGCGAACGCTGTGAAAATGGCACCCGTCTAATTAATTTCGCAGATCTCAATCGGATGTGTCACGAACACGCGTTTTCAACACCACCGGAAGCATCTACTCACCTCTCTCTACTCACCTCTAATGACGGCCGCACTGCCAATCAGATCGATTATATTTTAGTACGACCGCGCTGGATGTCGTCTGTCGAAGATTGTAGATCATACCGAGGGGCTGACGCCGGCGGCAGAGCAGGTTCCGACCACATATTGGTACCTGCCAATCTGAAACTGCATCTCAAATCCGGCAACGACACCAACCTTCTAAACGCTTCAATGTCGCTGCCCTGGATGGTACACCGAATCTCGCAGCCCTATCGAACGCCATCACCTTGAAGCTCGCATCTGGTCCACAGGAAACGCACACAGATGATACTGATGTGGAACGCAAATTGGTACACCTGAAAACATCCAGCTTGCCTCTCTAGAAATACTCGGGACTACAACTAGTTGTCAGAAGGATTGGGTCTCCGAATCGACAATACAAGCATCACACAAAGCCAGAATTTCCCGGTTGAGCAACTCACCTGATTATCGCCGCTTGCGACGAGAAGCAACAAGATCTGCTCGCAATGACCGAAAGCGTTACTGGACAGACATAGCTACTGCAATAGAGTCAGCTTCGAATGTTGGAGATTTCGGAGGACTGTTTCGATTGATTCGTAAAGCGTCCGGGAAACGCAATACGGAATCAATTTTAAGAAGTGCGACTGGCGAGCTGATTCTCGGCATCGAAGGTAAAATCGCAAGGTGGGTGGAACATATCTCACCGTTACTCAACCGTCCATACAATGGAAACTTCAATGTGTTACCACACCCCAGTAGCATCTACTCTTCTGATTGCTCAACTCCAACAGAGCAAGAAATTGCATCTGCAATAAGCCGGTTGAAGAATCGGAAATCCCCAGAAGACGGTATCCCCGCTGAAGTCTATAAGGCATGTACAGGAGCACTTCTACCATCACTGCATGCTTTGTTTTCTTCTATCTGGGAGCAAGAAATCTGTCCATCTGACTTTGGTCGGTCAATCCTACAACCGTTCCCGAAAAAGGGTGACAGGTCATTGTGCGAAAATTACCGAGGCATCAGCTTACTTAACACAGCTTCTAAGCTGTTCGCTACCATCTTACTGAACCGCTTTTCGGATGAGCGTCACCTTCGCACTCGCCTAAATCAAGGGGGATTTCAAGCGGGAAGAGGATGTATTGATCAGACATTCCTATTACGAAGGATCTTGGAACATCGAAATGAATTTCAGCAACCAACCGTCGATTGCTTCGTTGACTTCCGTGCATCTTTTGACTCAGTTGATCGCGGCTCACTATGGAATGTCATGCTACACGACGGATTGCCTTCGAAACTCGTCAATCTGATCAAGGCATATTATTCAGCCACCAAAGCCAGAGTCCGGGTGTATGGAGAGGAATCAACAGACTTCATCCTGCACAGCGGAGTACGTCAGGGATGTCCCTTATCACCTATCCTGTTCAATTATGCGATTGACTGGATAATGAACAATTCATTTGAGGGATTCCAAGGCGTTCAAGTTTCCGTCGATTGGTGGATAACAGATGTTGACTATGCTGATGACGTTGTATTACTTGCCGAGAACTTTGAAGACATGCCGTCTAGCTGAGGGGCCTATCGCAAATAGGAAAAGCTCCGAAGTATTTAAAATATTAACTTCAATAATAGCTCCCAAACTTAACTGGAAGCACTGGAACGTATGCGGGTAGAGAATATCCAAGTGCATCCACGTGATGGCGATCTGTCACAAAATTGTGGCAAAATGTTCGTTGGTGATATCTCTAAAGTATACTCAGAAGGTGTCGTCCAGCTGAGGTGCTTATCACAACTAGGATAAAACATTAGTTCAAATATTAATGGCTCCAAAGTAATTTAAATATTAACTTCAATAAGGGCTCGCAAACTTGACTGGAAGCACTGGAACGTATGCGAGTAGAGAATATCCATGTGCATCCACGTGATGGCGATCTGTCACAAAATTGTGGCAAATGATCGTTGGTGATACCTCTACAGTATACCCCCACAATTTTATGTTAACCATGGGCTAGTGCCCAAAATTATATTAAATACCATATCTTAATAAACATTCTCAATATGTGTTAACCAAACGTCACCACCATGCATGCAGGTGGTTCGGTTACACAACTAATGTTAATTATCGAGGCTGTGGTACATTCCGTTTCCAGCCAATTGTGTCAAAAAATTTAGCACCTTAAACCAACCAACTAACGTTAAACAGGATGACATTAGCCTATTGTTTCCGGTCCAAAAAATTACGTAAGCCTTGTAGATAGATTCACACGTCGTAGTCATCAAATGTTACACTGGGTGATAAATGTGGGTGAGGGGCTCGGATTCCTGCGCCGAACAGGATTAGATTAAAACTAGGTGATCGCGAAAAGTCCACAATACTGGCGACCCAGCTAACAAACCTGGAGTGGGGGAACGTAGATGTGGGCATCGTAGCAACTCATGGGACAGGGGTAACACATAACACCAGATGCTAAGCCGGATGTGACCCGGAGTAAAATGCACGTCAAGATTAGATATGGCGCTTTCGTCTAATCGTAGGTCAGCGTTAGTCAATCAAAGAATTACGAGGGATAATACATGCTGAATGGAGTAAGAGGGGGCGGGCGCAGAATTTGGATCATCGACAGACATGTCAACAGTCATCAACTCAGAACGGATGGACAAAAAAGGTGGCGGATTGGAGCTAGGAAACCCAAAACAGACGCTCAGACGGGATTGGATGAAAAAACGAAAAAATGAAGACTGGGGTCCGGTTGCTATAAAATAACAATTGTACAATATTCTGTTCCTTTTGACCTTGACAAAGGTCTTGCAGTAGCAGACCGAAACGTTGGTAAAATAATACAATACGCCGATTGTCACCAAGACTCCTTGTTTTACAATATGACGTGAATTTTAATTGTCGATTGTCGTTTGCCCTGATTATCCTTTGCGCCAATTGTATGAAATAACATTCACCTTGTACTTTAATCACTAATCTATCCACACCGACTTGTCTGTACACATCTGCTTGTGACACATCGACTTTTGGTTTAATCAGGTCGGGTACGACTCAATACATAGTTGTGGTGGATATCACAGATTCGCAATCCCGGCACTCCACTACAATCCTTATTGTTAGTCATTGAGTAAACTGAAAGGCTTCGTAGCATGTGCTTTATCAAGGACTGATAGCTTCCAAATAGCATCCCGCGAGACCTGACTATCATCATTTAAGGAATATAATCCACTATACAAAATGCCATAGTTCTCCAGTAACAGCAGAACACTACTGGGGAAAAAATATAACACGTGGGTTCGCGGTGAATAAGTGTAACTATATCCGTAATGGTTAGCCTCTCAACATCACTGCCATGCCTGTTTAATGTCTGCCTACCTTTTGATGAACAAGATAGTGAAGAAAATACTCACTTCAATTCGAGTTCGAGTAAGGGGGCAGAGCAAACAGATGGGGATGTAATCTGAGTCCGTTTGTTCACCACTGGTAATACAGAGGTCTTCGTCTATGCAAGTTTGGAATTTCGATTGGAGCGATGCCTGGAACGGTCGAAAAAACAGAAACGAAGTGTACATGATTGTAACAATAGGGAGCAATAGAAATACAGGTTGTGGTTAGCACATCAAGTTGTTGGCTTCTAGGGTAAGCAATCGAAATTTAGCCCCCATTTAACGTGTTTTACGTCAGTGGGTCAATTTACAAGGCATCAATATCTCCTGATAAGAGGGTTGCTTATTTAAGTGAAATAAAGGTTTGACGCTTGAGTGTACACGATGGTTGGACAGTTTCTACGTCAACACATTACTTGAAATTATCGATTGACACTTCAAATTACGAGATGGAAACAAAAACACTACCGAGATCATGTATGCCATTTTGAATTTTCTTTGTTACTTCATCGTAATTAATTGTATGCTAATGTTGTGTGATACGTCAATTCTATCCTTATTTTTACTGGCGCTAGTCCAGCAGCGACCTGGATCTAAACGAACTTGAGACCCAAGTGTCAGACAGCTTGTGATAGGTGATATATGTAACTACGCCTACAAATTGTCTGAATCTATCAATCAACCGACCGTAGAACGTATAATTCTATCACAATCGTTCAGTCTGTCCCTGCACTCAGCATCAATATTTCACATCGGATGGGTAACGGGAACGTGTTGTGGCATATATAATCTACCGTGAGCCAGAACTCATTCCCTTGCTGCACAGAAGGCTCCGCTGAAAGTCAATCTTTTAGATATGACTTGTAACACATTAAGGACAGTATCACAGGTGCAAAAAGAAGTCTGGCCTAGCCCTTTGTGCTGAAGGCTGATCCCACTCATCGTCCACATTTGGGCCATGACTCATCCAAACTAAAGGTGCACGTCGGAATGGAAATGATGACTCACCGCCCGATTAAGCATATAAAGTGATCCGTGTGAACGTCTAGCTTGCGTTGTCATAACCACAAAATCGATCCCGAACTGAAGAGGGTTGACAAAGACAGGACACAAACATTTGATGACAGAAACCAAATTATGCATCACATGCTCACTTTTGTCGACGCAGCGGTTAAACATCGGTTCGGCGGCATACAGTTCTCGTACAGACCATACACGCCATCAAATGCCTCAGAATGCACTCCACCTTCCCCGTGCGTCAAACCGCGTATATCGTCCGCATTGGCGCCCTCTGTCACGGGGAGGTCTAGAGCCGCCTGAGCAACATCCGGCTGGAAAGTTGTGCACAGTTCGGGGATGGTATACGCCCGGTCTAAAGTGACTTGGATGAGAGGGAGGCCGAGTAAATGGCACAACAGTGGGGTAACGTGTCCTCCGGCAACAAGATCCAACAATTTGGCAGATTGGTCTTCCAAAGGAGCGTGTAACCAGTTCACTTCAATATCCACTACGCGATTACGAATAGGTGTTGAGTTTCTCATGGGGATCTATGGGAAAGTAAAGAAGATCTGGGTCACAGAGTTCCCCTAAAACCAATAGGATGACCACAATTAGAGGATGACTCAACTCACTTTGTCTGTGATATCAATCGACAGTCGCAGCCGTTTGCCCAACTGTTGAGCCTGACCTCCGTGAAAGATGGGGTCCGGCAGGGCGACCGGCTTGCCCCCAACTCGAATGGCCAAGCATCGAGGCAGGGATTCTTGTGTAAGTATGCGCCATGGGTTTTGGCCGTTACCCGCACCGGCAGGTACATAGAAATCGGAAGTCGCCCAACCGAGCCGTAATACAATTCGCCAGTCTGGAGGTATAGATTTTCTGCCAAAGAAAAATGGGAGCAAAACGTAGGGTAATGATGCAACATCGAAGGAGAAAAAGGAAGAGGAGGTTCATTAGGTACAAAGAACAATGAACCACTAATGCCAAATGTATTCGACCAGTCAAGAAATTTTTACTGAGTTGAACAGAGGTATGACGCTTATATTAGAGTTCTAGGCCAATAAAAGCGGACACATTATGATTCAGTGAAGCAGGTAGTACTGTCGCAAGAAAATAATCTAGCTTTAATAGTATATACATCAAATGAGGTTTCAGTACGGTCAAACGATAAGTGTTTGCTGAAATCAAATGAGACGAGATGAGGACAGTGTAAATGTATCTAAAGAATGGAGCGCTAAAGATAGTGAAAGGCAAAAGAAGCAAAAACGAGAACTTTCTAACAATGGTCTTTCTGGTTGCAGGCAGACAACCTTGTATGAGGTATCGTTGGCCATCGGCGACAGAGCTATTGTAGGTTGTATCGAAACGCTAAATCGACATGTGCAAGATTCGATAGCAAACATTTATTCTCGACAAACAATTATAAAATTAAAGAGGGAGTTACGTTGTTAGCGATACACACATAAAACCGTGCTACGTCATTCAATTATTGGACTTTGGGGCAACGACATACATATCCAATATTATGAGAACTGGATGAATTCCCTGTTGATTAAAAAAGTTGATAACAACTTATAGGTTGAGGAAATTGTGAGTCGGTGCATGAACACGTGAAGGTACTCGGAAATCCGGCACCTACTCCGGTTTGGGTAACCGGGCAGGTGTAGCACCAATATGGAGAGTGGAACGCTCATTTATCCCGAAGCGCATCCTTTATGAAAATCTAGAGCAAAACGATAACCGACCCATATCCTGAAGGAAAAAACTAGTATACATCTGAAACCAGTTGGAGTGGTGACTTTCCAAGGTCATCCAGATCATGAATCGAGTAAAATCAACCAGTCGCCAAGACATTCTAGTTGAAGGATCAAGTTACTAGTGATGAAATAACAGGAGAATAAAATCTATGACCCATCGTTCAAAGTAAATGAAGATTTAATCTCAGAGACTAACATCACGTGTGAGCTCAACCAACAATTCAACACACTTAGCAACAGGTCCAGGCTAATTTGAAGCGAGTTAAATCAATTGTGAACAAGAAGTCATGTCTATGTGTGAGAATGAACTTCTAAGGAGCAAATACAACTGGGTATGGTAATTTCATCGGGTGAACATTTATCATACCGGTGAGAGCAGGTTGTTTATTTGATCCGCAAGAAGTATACAAAAGTCGATCGGTTTGTAAGGTAGTTATGAAAATCTGGAAACCCTTCATGCGAAGCGGAGGGATTATTTATCTATGTATTTAACAATAAACTACGGGTGGTCCTAGTGTAAAATATCACATCACAAACACAAAAATTGTCTAAAAATCATTCCCAAAAATTGAACAACGATACCATCTACGTATAGGATACTACTCGGTGGCTAAACCAGAGCAGGTTGACGTAACAGACTTCACCCCGAGCATTTGATAGAAATACCTAACTCACAAGGTAGCGAGTTGCCTAATGGAAATATTCTTTAACCTACCCAGATTTTCGATTACGCACCAGTTTGTGATATATATAATGGAGGTATCAGGATTTATATATTTGAATAAATGATGCTATTACCGATAGACGCGAGTAGCAGCATTCAATTATATATATATATATATATATACATCAGTTAAAAGGCAAACACCGAGTAGAAAATTGTATTTGTGACGTTTCAATTAAATGCTCAGAATCATTATCGAGAATGCAAATAGGAGCTTTTGGTTTTTATAGTTCATTTCCCGCCTGTCTATCAATCGACTTGTTCTTTCTCACCTTGATGACCAGTGGGTCGTAGTGTGAATCCATATCGTTGTGTTGATTGTAGGACGCTGTGGATAACACCGCTTCCAGCTTAAGCGTTCATGTTTTGTATCGGCCGATGCGATGACTAACCCGTCGTTTAGATTGACGCTATGTCCCGTCTTTGCACAATGTTGACATACGTGCGCTTTTGAATCAGCTCGTCTCAACGCTGCATAATGCCCGTATAAACGTGTCTTCAGTTGTTTATATGTTTTACCCACATAGATTAAGTAACAATCTTTGCAGCGGATGCTGTAAACCATCCCGGCTTTGTCACGTTAAGCGACTCGGTGCTTTAGCCTTGACAGTCCAAACTTCAAAGTATACGTTGGTCTATGCCGTTTTGACATCCATAAATTTCAGTTCAGCGGTTTCCGAGATACCTCTGATATAGGGAAGAACGATTGTTAGAAAGCCATTGTGGACGCTGGTTACAATGCTTCTAGACCGAGCGCAAAAGTTCACAGAAGAGTTGAGATATCAATTGTTTAGAGACGAATTCCATAGCGTTTTTCTTTCTACTTACTGTAGCTCAGCTGTGCTACAATGTGTGCTCACATGACGGTAAAGCGTCAGAGGGCAGCAGTAAATAAAAATCATATTTGAGCGCGCGATTATATCAACATCAGGTCAATAATTTTTTATCAGTACGTATGTTTGTTTATTGCTGTTTTCAGTTTGCCGTGAACTGTGGTAAATTATATGCATAAATCAACCTACTCGTGAGTAATCACAAACGCAAACAAGAGCTCTAATGTTGGATATTTAACGTCTATTGTGGTGCAGACCTCATAATTGCCTACTGTGAACATCATATAATGAGTGAAAAACAAATGAATAGCACTGTAACCTAAACACACATCTATTTCCTACAGATCATACAGAACATGCAGCCTGAATTCCAGTCGTGAGATGTATGCAATGCCACTTGACATCGAGGATGAGCTCAGAATGCCAGCTTCAGTTCGTCTCAGTGCTGAGGATGGTTAGAAAAAGTGGACTAACTTATATATAAGTAGCTACGGAGAGGATCGATATGAGTGTTCACTCATCCAGTAACGCCGGACGACAGTGTTCACTAATAAAGGATATCACAAAGCATTGTAAGCCTAAGTATAACAGGGATTGTCAGGTGAAGTCAATTAACTATAATTTGTCAATCACCTATGGTAAAACTTTAAAAAGTTATTTTGACAACCAAATTAGACGGTAAAAGTTCGAGGAAGTACAAGACTGAGTCCTCGAAGCAAAGGAGGATAATGGATGAGTCACCGAAGTATACATCAAACCGTGAGGCGTTTCCCGCTGGAGATGATAGACACGGTGATTATCGATTGAAAGACAGGCGCCGACAAAACGATCGATGAACCAGGGAAAATGATTGGTTGATAATAGAGAGACTGACATACACAATCAATAAAATTGAGCGTGGACAAACAGACGGGGCGGTCAGATGACGTGCCTTTTTACAGCGATGCATCGTGTTTCGCTTAGGAATATTGATCAACGTCGCGCGACATCTCAGGTTAAGACCGAATACGGCGAAAACAAAGCATGTGAGCGGTTTGAAGTAGGTGGGGAACGCACTACAGCAACAAACTGGACCAACGAAGGAAGTATGAATCTCAGATTCAAAAATAGGTGATTATTTACGACGTGTTGAAATTTAAAGTTTCTGTTCATAAAAAGTAGATGTGAACCAAGAATATCGTCGATTGACCGTTTTCAGAAAAAATGATTAAAAATCTGTTTGATGGTAAATTTTTGCTGCACTGTAGCAGAAAATATAGTTGTGAAAGCGCGAGTAGCTTTACTTTTTGAACTATATAGATCTTCATACACTCCCATTAGATACACATAAATGCATGCGTCATTTATATCAAAAACAGATACGAACTGTATATTACGAAAACGTTTTTGGATCGAAATTAAAAGGTTAAATATATACATAAGAGAAAGACAGTATAGTCAACACTGGGAAAGCGAAACAAAAAACGTGTTACATCTCAAATCCCATGGTGTTTAATATTGGATAGGCGAACAAAAGGAAAATTATGGTGGAAATTTCAATGGTCCGTTTCTTCGTATCTGTACTATTTGTTTGTCGCCAAGCCACAGGTTGTGGTTACATAATATAACACCGAAGAAATATTATCGTTTGATCTCGTTGAGTGTGAAATACTTTTATCCAATTCGAGCTGAGAAGTCCTGTGGTGACATAACTACGATAAGCTAGTAAGCAAAGTAGACCTCAGGTCAGATTCAAAAGGTCTTCTATGGCCTGTCGTCACATGGATAAGTCAGGTGCGTGTATGGATGGGAAGGATTTGAATATTAGTCAGTCGTTTGTGTTATGACAAGTGAGCATTACGTCGCCTCTAAAAAATGAAAGAAAGCGACCATGCATTGAGATTTTCTGTCTTCTTATCTATCTCCTGTCAGAAATAATCTCGGTTGGGTTTAAGCTCCTACTGTCCATTCAAAAGTAGTCAAAAATGGTTTGGGGAACAAAAAATGACTGACAAAGCTCGTTAATAACGTGCTGGATGTTCGAGGGATGAAATTACTGTTACGTTAAGTAGCACGCAACCTAGATTCGCAGCTGCGTGACGATGCTTGAGAGAGGCCAAGTAATGATCGAACTGATTTGAACCACGATGATAAAAATGTCGGTGAATAAGAGTTCGGATTATCCGGAAAATTTATAGATTAAGCTGCGCATGTCGATGATTACGGAAGTAGTCGATACTGCTCCAACGAAAAATCGTACCAAACTAAGTAAGGAATAGAAATATTGTTAAATAAGAAAAATAGCAGTAATTATTTTAACAGTTTCCTTGATATTCATTATGCTTTTCACGATCACAATTGTGTACAAGAGAGTTGTTAAAATAAGTAAATCGTCAACATCAACCTGCATATTCGAGAACAATGCCAGTTTTTCCCCAGCACTTCGCACTGGAAATGCATTTAGCACATCATCTTCCATCACATAGACAATGATTAGACAAGGTTTCTAGCGTTACGTCACAAATTTTGTATTTTTAGTAAGCAGTTCCAGCTCAAACATGTCGAATATCTTTGTAAAACAAGGTCTCTTGGTAACAATCGGCGTATTTTTATTCAACCAACGTTTCGGTCCGCTAAGGCAAGACCTTTGTCAAGGTAGTATAAGGCATATATTCGTTTAAAGTACAAGTGTGGGCCGTCAATAGACTAACATAATCGAGGGATGGGCGAATGACACCTGGGTTATTAGCCGACACCGGAGGATCAGTCATCGAGTGAACCGTAGGATTCGGGGGGACACAGTAATCAACAGATGCCGCGGACGGTGCACACAGAACACGGATGGGACAGGCGAAGAAAAATTCAGGACAGGCGCTTGGACCAACTGCAATTCAAGGATCCGGTTCAGCTTCCAGCTTCGAATATAATGATTGTCGCACAAAAATTTGTACACATTTTTTACCTTGACAAAGGTCTTGCCTTAGCGGACCGAAACGTTGGTTGAATAAAAATACGCCGATTGTTATCAAGAGACCTTGTTTTACAATGACATTCCAATCGGTCACAAACCTTTTTAAACTTATGTCGAATATCTGTTTACTTAGTTGTTTTAACTACATGAGCTGCAGGTCTGATTTCGGGAATTTAACGTTCGTGATTCGCTTTGATTGCTAATCATGTTGATCACCAATCAAAGTGACGAGTAGTAATCAAGAAGATGGCGGTTGATCAATAAAGATCGATTTTTAGCAGTTGAACAATTCAATCGATGGGCATTACAACAAAACTGTAATTGAGGACAATTAAAACCCAAATGTCCCGACGTTAAACACCAACTAATTTGCATGTATTTGCGATGCTGATAACGAAAAGCGTTGAAAAGGGCTTTATTGGAGAAAAACGGTGTCCAATAACCTTGAGATACTAAAGAGCATATTCAAAAGCACGAGCAATGTAAGACCAAATTGGT
>JALGAQ010000009.1:4221235-4262865 GCA_028829895.1 Sinotaia quadrata
ATATAAAAGTACACTTGTTTTCCCATGGCCAAGTTACTGTATATAGTTCTGAGCCAAGAGGAACTACTAAGAGTTACAATTTACTTGAACGAGAATACTGTCGCATCCCTCGTTGAAGAACATTGTGCAGTACTATATTCCGCTTTCTCAAAACAGCTGACAATATGGAGTGAAAGGTTTCATAAAAGTTGATTCAACCAGTGCGCGTCAGTCAATCGTAATTGACACGAGACCATTTAGTAACAATGACCACCTTACTTCAGATATCAACGCAGATTTGAGAAAAACAGATCAGTTCTTAATTTTCCAATTCCGAGAAAAATGATTGTGCAGCCGATGATAAATTTCTTGTTGGATGTTCGACTACGAAGTTCAATGTAAATCACTTCATAATCGAATCCTCAGTTAGTATCTCAAGTTTTCTTTAGTTCTTTTTCAAGTTCAACTTCTAAGGAATGGGTTATTCTGTATCAGGATAAGGCCGCTTCATTTTCATCAAGGTCTCGTGGGGATTTGATACGAAATATGTATCGGGATCAATCAGAATGGGAGGAACGAACAATTTGAAAGATTACATGGATGTGAACTTCACAAAGATGTTTGATTGAGAATTCCAGATAGGGACGGCTATGCTTAAAAGTTGGTAGACACTTGGAATTCCGTCTGATCCGTGAAGTTCAGCTTGACTCCAGTCACAAAAGATCAAGGGGCGATTTGATCATAGCTTATCAGATTCTTGTTTAACCAAACTAACTATTGCCCAATGCTCATTCTGCCACAACCCACAGCTCCGTGGACATCCACTCAAACTTGCACACCGATACATCAAACTGGAATGACGACGGTACGTAGTACCCCTCAGAATATGCAAGTTTTGGAACAGACTACTCGTGGAAGTGGTTTACTATACTTTTCAACAAATTTTCAAACGCAGCCTAGACAACCACATACAGGAGTATCTCTATATTTTCCCGCAATAAATCACACCCGTGATCTCAATCTAACACTATTCCAGTGAACCGCTTCATTTCTGTTTAGCGTCGCCTTTGAATCATTATTGCCATCAACCCACGCAACCCATCACGGACTCACTACTTGAAGATCCTACAGATGTTATCAAGTTTGTACAGTTTTTCTTCAAATTTAACATATAATTTTTGACCTCAATCCATTTCTTTACATGATAACGACGTCCGGCTCTTGAACATCAATCGAATTAAAATATAGAACTATAAGTAATCCTAAATCTGACATTACTTAGAAGTTAAAACTGAATATGTTTATATAAAGAAATATGAACCTATATATTCATAGAGAAGTGCATTTGCGCCATCGTCACATACAATAAGCTAATGTCGACCACTATTTGAAACACATATATATTATATTATTATATACATCATGTAAATATAAATACCAGACTACGATTATGAAAAATCTATCACGAGGCAGAGTAGTCAGTGCAAAACGTTAGTCATGTATATCTCGGGTTCATTGGGAAAATAAAACGTTGGATATTTTTTGATTAATGAAAGACAAAATTAAAGGCATAGGTTTCAAAAGGTCCCCAGATTTAGACAATTTAAAACAAATGTGTATCATCAACATTAAAACTTACAGATTGGAAGCTCGACGGGCAGAAGTTGTTCCGTGCGTTGTGGGATAGGTGTTCGTACGTCCTCGGTGGCTGGAGCATCGGCAGCATTCGGATTGTCCATAAATAAGCTTAACAGCCATATCGAGATTATTATTACACATTGAAAGAAAGGACAACGCTGTCGCTTCATCCGATCCTGGACGTTAAAAACGACATAACAAGAGCTGATAATGTTTCTTACCTGTAACCTGGCGGAAGCATTCGATCAAGTCAGAAGACATTCGGAAAATTTATTTAAATAATGGAAAAAAACTTATTGTAGATAAACCAGCATTAGTCCTTTGCCAAATATGGTGCTCAATCAGCTGCTAGTAGAGAACTTAATTATCGCGGTAGAACTACACTTTCAAACAAAAGATATCATAAGATATTACAAAATTTTTGCGCACGTAGCGGAAATATTTACATAATTTTGTGCAAACGAAATCCTGAGAAAGAAAACTCTTATTAATACCGCAGACTGTAAAGAAATTCCTTGTGCATCCCCCAACTCCCCATCCTGCTACCCCCTACCCTCTATATTGATTTGAACTTTTGTTTATTGTGATGTTCTACCATTTTGTCTGACTGCACTTTTGTATTGGTCGTTTATCGGCGTAAGCGAACGTGTTGTCCTGGGCAGTATCCTGTCCTTTTTTGTATTATATTAACCCTTTATAGTTGTCTGTCATCAGAACTATCTAACGTATCAGAGGTCTCGGAGGTGTATTCAAACCTTTGAGGTTTGTATATTTGTACAGTTATTATCATTTTATCTTAGAATCGTATAAACCCTTTCAGTAGAGATACTTGGTTCTTGATTGATATCGATTTGGCGCATATCTCCCGGCTTGCAATACCTGCCTGGCAGAGGAATCGTTAATCTTTTTAAACGCTTTCTACAATTCTCAAAGTCATGACCTCCCCAAAACTTGGTTTGGGATCGAAAATGGGAACCGAACATTCGTATGAAGTAGCGGCATCACAGGGACCGCCTGGACTACCCTGATGGAGAACCAGCATTCGTACGGAAGACTCGGCAAGTCCCGGTTTTAAACTATTTCTGTTGACAAACATGGTTTCATGTCCCACTATTAGACAACCTCACTTAGTTAGTGATAAACTTGGTAGTGAAATGAGGCCAGGGACAACAACGAAGCTGGGTACCTCGGGCCCAGCAAATTTCGCTGCAGATGGGGCCGAAAAAACGACAAGAACGAAGACGTCGCATTCTGGAGGAACTGGAGATAATGGACCGGGAGGGATGCCATTTTTCGAACAAATTCCCGTTCCGAGACCTTCGGACTGAGCTCCGAAAGCTGCATTGAGCCCATGGTGAATGAGCAGTTGACCTATGTGAAGAGGTACACCATAGGACTCGCGGCAACTCCCTCCTTCCTCGATTGACCTGAAACGCGCTTAGGACGAGTTTGCCTAGATTAGAAACATGGATGCCTGCTCTTCTCCGCCCTTAAATGATCATGCTCCTAACCTATTCAAACCGCACGTGCCCCAAGTAGTTCTTCCACAGTTCGACGGGAACCCCAAGCATTATTCGAAGTTTATGGAACAGTTCCAAAACTTGGTTGAGCAGAGAGTATTAGACAACGGGGATAGACTGGTGTATTTGATGAATCAATGCACAGGCCTTAGCGCGAGAAGCATTATCTTCATTCTTTGGGAATGATCCCGGACGTGGCTACGTCACTGCGAAAGAGATTCTTAGCAACCTGTTTGATAGGGATCATGTGGTGACGAAACCATAATCAAGGATTTATACAGAGGGCTGCAGAAAACTCACGACGACGCAGACTCATTGGCAATGCTAGCAATGCGTATGAGGAGATGCCAATTATCTCTCCAGCAAAGGGGGACGCGAGGCCGAAATGGACACAATGACGCATTTGGAACGTATCGTGTGTACTCTACGCGGAATATATCATGAATTCTTGTTCAAAACTTTCAAGATATTGCAATGCCAGACCCAGAGAACAATTGCTGTACTTGTGAATTTACCGGTTTTAAAAAAGGCCAGAGCTTATCAGTGTACAGGCTGTAAGAAGTGGGAACATGTGTCCTGTTCCACAGCACACGTGGGAGTGTACAACATGCGGGTTGTTCATCCCAGCCTCAACATGATTTATGTCAGCTTTTCTTGCGCTGCAGCTTTAGACCTTGACACCGAAGATAAACTGCTGCATTGCAAAGCCGGTGAAAAACACCAATGATGTGTGTAAATTGTCGCCGCTGAGGACATCGTAGTTATTGCAAGCAAGTCACAGAAGGCGGAATCCCTATAGCACCTCAGATCGGGAAATCAAGTGTTGGGACGAAACAGAACCACAGGTTACCATCAATTGCGCATCTCTCAAAGCGGGGGCAGACCAAAAGCGCAGAAGTCATTAATTCATCGCTGATATTACTACTTCACCGTCACTCCCAAACAAACAGAACAGGTAAGTGTCGAGATGATGTAGAGGGACACCAAATGCAAGGCCTCAAAATTGGGTAAATAACCCATACAACAATCGAATACCTAGGTGTTTCGGATTGGAAGAAAGTTCAATATCCATGCATCATCGCGACCTCCGAACCCTCACGTACTCAATGCTAATCATCGCTAATGCACTCGAGTTTGATAATTATTGTTCCATAACCAAAAGCTACTGTACGCACACATTTCGGCAGAGATGAAGGTGTAAAGAAATTTCCTTGTGCATGCCTGCTAACCCCTATCCCCCATATTGACCTGACCTTTGTTTTATTTACTTTCCTACCCCTATGTTTGACTGCACTTTGGTATTGGTCGTTTACTGGCGTGAGTGAGCGTGTTGACCTGAGCAAGTGTCCTGTTCTATTTTTGATTCTATTAACTCTTTATAGTTGTGTCAGTCATCAGAAAACAATCCAACTTACAAGAGGTCTCGGAGGTGTATTCAAAATTTGAGGTTTGTATCCTTGTACAGTTATTATTATTTTATCTTAGAATCGCATAAACCTTTCAGTCGAGAAACCTGGTTCTTGATTGGTATCGATTTGGTGAATATCTCCCGGCTTGCAATACCTGCTTGACAGAGGAAATGTTTATCTGGTTTAACTTTTTTCTACAATTCTCAAAGCGATGACCTTTCTAAAACTTGATTTGGGAAAGAATTTGGGAACCGAACACTCTTATGATGTAATGGCGTCACTGGATCTCCTGGATTTCCCTGATTGAGAAAAAACATTCATACAAAGAACCCGGCAAGTCCCCGTTTAACTTTTTCTTTGACAAACCTGGTTCATGTCCCACTATAAGACAACCTCACTTAATTGATAATAAGCTTGGTAGTGGGTTTGAGGCGAGGGACAACAACGAAGCTGGGTACTCGGTCCCCGCAAATTTCGACGCATAAAGGGCCGAGAAACGATAAGAACGAAGACGTCGCATGCTGGAGTAGCTGGAGATTATAGATCAGGAGGACGCCATTTTTCGAGCGAATTCCCGTTCCGAAAGTGTCGGACAGAGGTCTGAAAGCTGCATGGAGCCCATACGGGCGAATGAGCAGCTGCCCCATGTGAAGAGGTACACAATCGATTCGGCGCAGATTCCAGCCGCGGCGATCGAGCAGGTCTGCTGCGACTCGAAATGGTGGAACCGTTCGACGGCAACCCAGGCTCATACTGGAAATTCGTCGGTCAGTTTCAATATTTTGTTGAGCAATGTGTGGTTGACGATGGCACGCGGTTGCACCATTGCGTCGAACCGGCAAGAGAGGCCATATTGGGAGTATATAGTCGCAACGCAGCTATGCTACGGCATGGGAGTTGCTAGAGAATCTATATGGTAGGGACCAAAGAGTCAAAAATGCGATTATCGAGGACCTACTTAAGAACCTCAAGAAACACCACGACAGTTCTGAGTCACTGTCAAACTTAGCTATTCGGATGCGCAGTTGCTACGTAACCCTGTAATAACGCGACCGAGCCGGTGAGTTAGACGGCATGATGACCCTGGAGAAGATTTCGGAAACCCTGCCGGACGATATTAGGAAAAGGTGGCTATTTTGGCACACGAGAGATCGCGAGTGAAGTGTGACGTCCATTTTATGGACCTTTGCAAACTGATAGAGTAAGAGTCGCAAATAAGACAGGGTCGATTCGGGCGTTTTATGGAAAAGCCGACCCTGTGTGGAGAGAACAACCGCGTGCAAGAGAGACTCAACGATCGAACAATCCTGGTCCCTTCCGAGGGAGACGGTTTGCGACAGCAGGAAGAGAATTGCTATGCGCCGTGTCGGAGCGCTCACGAGCTCGACTGCTGTCAGCTGTTCCTTAGTATGAGCCCGACGCAACGGTGGGCAGCGGTTCGATGCTACGGAGCATGATTCGTATGCCTAAAGAGAGGCCACATGTCTAACTTATGCGCCATAGGGGGACCATGCGATCAAGCTGGGTGCAACGGACTTCATCATCGACTACTTCGCTGTAGCACGCAGGAACAGGGGGTCGAGCGTAGGGCCAACGTGTGTGGTTCCACCGGTCTGGGTGTCAAAAGTAAGGCTTGTCTAGGGCTACTTCCCATTCGCATTATAGGGCCGAAGAAATCTCTTATTGTGAATGCCCTGCTGAATAGCGGATCCGACATCACGCTGATCGACAAGAAGATCACCAACTCACTGGGATTAGGGGGAGAAGAAACATTCCTGAACATCTCAACGGTCTCAGGAACTTCTATGTTGACCTCTACTAGGTGTAAGTTAACGGCGACCTCTACCAACGGGGGTAAGATAGTGGACATCCATAACGCCATCAGGGTGCCCAGCTTGCCAATTGGGTGCGCGTAGTCTCCGAACCCTGATTATGCCCATAAAGGGAAACATCTAGCCAAAGGGTTAATCTGTCACACCTTCTGGACACTGAGATTCATATCCTCATCGGTGCAGTCGTGCCAGGCGCCCATAGACCTTTGGAATACCGCGCAGGTAAACTGGAGGAGCCATATGCTGTTGACACCATGCTGGGTGGATTTTGATAGGGCCAATGGGTCCAACTGGCAGCGACGACAATAGAATGAACGTCATTCAATCCGACTCACCTATTCAACGGCGTCCGAAAGGATTGCATGAAGCGCACTTGAAGACACAGAAGGCGTGGGGGCTGAGTCTATAACGTCATGCGAATCCGAAGTTTTGGAGGAAGGTGTACTTGAAGAGGCATCTTCACGTGAACCCGAACCTGAGTTATCAGCTGATCCTGAAGTGACGCCTGCTGGGTTTGCGGGTGAATCAGTTGAGGCTGAGGCTGGTTTGAAGTCCGAGACTGAATTTGATTTGACGCTTGAAGCTGGTGACTATGTTTTGTCTCATATACCATCATTATCGGAGGATTTGGCCGTTCCACGTTCCCAGAATGAGGGCTTCGTGTCTTTAGTTGTGCAGTCCTCAAGGGTTAAAGTGCTTTCTTTTCTGCCTGTAAAAGCGGATACTATGCCTGAAGATGATGTTAGCTCTTCAAAGGACGTGATTACCAACGTTTGGTTACAGGAAGAACCTCATTTTTCTTGTGATTCTACCGCGGGATTAGGCGATATACTAAGCCGTTCGACTCTCGTCGCTTTGTTGCAACTGGTCCCAAGAAACTTTATTTTGATCAGTTGGAACAGTTTCCTCCGGAATGTAGATCTGGTGCTGCTCTCGACTTAGATTTACTTTCTACACATAAAGTTGAGGCTGTGTCCTTTGAAGAATATTCAATAAATTCGCCATTCTCAGACGCTCTCATTAATTGCACGTTCGACGTTTCAGGTCTCGATGTAAATCAGTCTGCGCTACCTCGTCATGTTGATGGAGCGAGGAGTTGCCACGACCAAATACCTCACGGTGTTATGACAAAGAACGATCATCACTTAGGGTTAACGGGATGCAATAAGAAAGATGTGTTTAACCGAAGGCTGCGAGTAGAATGTCAGTCGTAGTCGCTCACGGTCTCTAAGGGGCCGGCTCCCGCTGTTGTAGCAAGAGTTATGATTGTACTACTCCAGCTCAGCCAATGTAACGGAATGTCGTAGGTTCGGTGGACGGTGGCGACAACCTTAAGTCTAGCTTGGGGTGAGGCTTAAGGGGAGGTTGAACCAGGTCCACAGAGAGTTGGCCGATTTGGTGGGCGGTGAAAAGAAATTTCCTTGTACATGCCCCAACTCCCGATCCTGCTAACCCCTATCCCCCATATTGACCTGACCTTTGTTTTATTTACTTTCCTACCCCTATGTTTGACTGCACTTTGGTATTGGTCGTTTACTGGCGTGAGTGAGCGTGTTGACCTGAGCAAGTGTCCTGTTCTATTTTTGATTCTATTAACTCTTTATAGTTGTGTCAGTCATCAGAAAACAATCCAACTTACAAGAGGTCTCGGAGGTGTATTCAAAATTTGAGGTTTGTATCCTTGTACAGTTATTATTATTTTATCTTAGAATCGCATAAAACCTTTCAGTCGAGAAACCTGGTTCTTGATTGGTATCGATTTGGTGAATATCTCCCGGCTTGCAATACCTGCAACTTCCGATCTCAAATAATAATAATAATAATAATAATGATAATATTAATAATAATACATTATTTATCCAGAATGGATGAATTTTCAGCAAGTTTCATGTTATCCCAATATAACAGAAAGAAAGTGTTTATCCATCATGTTGTTTTTCAATGTCGTTCCATTTCATAAATCCGCTGTTTTCAATGCCATTGTCATTTCTCCAGTTGAACACATCACCTGCACCTTTATTACTCGTATCGGAATTACATGTAACTGAGTTGGTGTTTTTGACCTGTGGCCGAATTGAAGGACGCGCCAATGAAGGACGAATGATGAAGAGAACCTGAAGATTGTGAATTTTCTGGTGGTCATTCTCAAAACTCAACCATCCTGAGGGTTTGTTACTCTTTAACCTCTACTCTAGTAGAGAAGAAGGGTGTGTGTGTTCTCTCTGCAAATGTGCGTAGTATTCGCTCCAAAATGGATGAAGTCGAACTCCTCGCTGCACATCATAGTCCGTATGTTCTGACCTTCACTGATTCCTGGTTGTCTAACGGTATCCTCGACTCTGAGGTCAACTTACCAGGTTACATGGTTGCCAGAGCTGACCGTCCGTGTGAACGCTGAGGAGGTGGAATCCTTATCTACTGGAGAGAACATCTTGAGATGCACTGATAGATATAGTATGCAATACGAAGAACGGACCTCCAATCGATGTGGTGCCACATTAAGGACGTTCAAAAATCGGTAACCACTGAAGCAGGTTACAGAGTGCCTATGACTTCTGGAGTTGGGTAATGGAACTGCTCGAGAAATATAGCGTGGGCAAGGACTGTTTAATTGTTGGGGATTTAAGGCGCCCATTAATCAAGTGAAAAAGCATCTGCAGCTGACTACCGAACTCAGCATTTGATACACGCCTGCTGCTGGAGCATCACGTGTCCTTTCTGACCCGTTCAATTCCAACACGCTTGATTTGGTGCTGTTTTTATTTTTCTAGTTTGTTAATCACGAAAACTAATGAATAAGTCTAAAGGTGAGAGACACTAATAAAGTACGTATTTGATGAGCGTAAGGTTACAATAATTAGGTGCACCCTAATCAAGTGAAATACAGTGCCAAAATGAAAGGTTCAAAATAAATAATATAATGATAATAATAATGCTAATCACGATCTACCATTAGTAAGATACTCCAATAGGAAAATTTCCGCAACGTTCAACGGGCCGCCATAGCTCAGTGGTTAGAGCGCCGGCTGGCACGAACGAAGTGCTGGGTTCGATCCCCGATCGAACCAGATACGCCCTGCTGATGATCTCCAATAAGAGTGAAACGCATGCGTCCAGGAGCTTCCTGTGAATGTTTTCGGAAAAAATACTGGCGGATAATCTTACTATCGATAGACGCGATTAGCATCATTGACAATGATAATAATAATGCTTTATTTATCCCAAATGGGATGAATTTTTAGCAATATTACAAAAAGAAAGTGTTCATCCATCATGTTGTTTTTCACGGTCGTCAGCATTACATGAATCACTTGTTTTCAAGGCCATTCTTATTACTCCAGTTGAACACATCACCTGCGTCTTTACTACTTGCATCGGAATCACATGTACCTGGTGTTTTTTGACGTGTGCCGAATTGAAGGCCGCGCTAAAATAGGGGCTTATCGGTCGGAGTGAGAGTTTGTTTGGATGCAGGTAGCCGAGTTGCTTCTGGTAGATTTGCTGCTACAACGTTCCTGGTTGTCTGCGGTCGCTGATGTGTTGAGCCGGTTGCATTCCGACATATCGCCGCAATACGTTGGAGGTGAAAAACACAATGTTTACAAGTGACTCTTGTTTGCACGTGATCGGTGTCACGCTGTTTACGCGTGACCAGTGTAACCATGTTTATGGGTGCTTGATGTCAACGTTTTTGAAAACGTGATTGGGAAACAGACTGCTACACTGTCTTCACACGCCACTGACATCATGGACCTCAGCATTCGACCCTTGATCTGGAAATCTGATCACTGCACTTTTTATTTTCGCTGGACTGGACGTGCCAAAGTCCATTCATAGATCGGGATTCGTCGCAACTACTGGAGGACGGACTGAGTCCGTCTGAAAGAAGAAGCGAGGGACACCGATTGGACCACAATTACTAACACAGACTCATGAAGCCCTGTTGTTTATCTGCAACAAGAGACACACCAGTTTGCAGACATATTCCCTTTCTTAAGAACGGCTGGTCTCCAAATGTCCTCACTACTTACTTTACTTTACTTTGCTTTACTGCGGCTGTCTCCTACTTGAGGATAAGGCGGTTCCAGTGATATCACGTATGGCACCTGCTCAGGGCTTGGCGGTTGGCAGCTAACTCAGCACAGACGGAAACCCAGTGCTAATCCCAGTGACGCGACCCGTAAACTTTGCGTAGGCCAAGATGCTCGACATCTGACTTCACTGTAGAAATCCAGGTTTTTAACTGTCCACCTCGGCGGCGACGCCAGTTGACGCATTGCATAGGGCTCACAGCCCGTCTGACCAGTGCACCTTCTGGTTTACGGAGGACGTGTCCGAACCATTGCAGACGTCGGCATTGGATTCATACCGATAGTTTCAAGATGTTCCCGCATTTGCATCGAACAGCTGCATTGGAAAGCCTGTCAATCCACCTGGTCTTTGTAATGTATCTTAAGCACCAATGGTCGAAGACTTCAAGCTTTCTTACATCCTCTGCACGCAGTGGCCAGGTCTCACATCCGTAGAGTAGTGCTGGCGGATAGCAGCTTGGTAGACCCGGGCTTTCGTTTCGAGGCTAATCTCAGTCCTTCTCCAGAGTGAGTTGTTCAGTTGGAGGAAGGCCACTCTGGCGCGATCGATTCGGAGTGGGATTTCGTCTTTCGCTTGACCATTCAGTAGTAGTTGGAACCGAGGTATCTAAAGTCGGAATCCATTTCGATCGGGGTGCCAGATACAGACAGATATTGATTAGACTAAGGTAGGCCGACAGCGCATGATTTTGTTTTGTGAGCGTTAATTTGGAGGCTCAATGCTGTGGAATATCTTGTGACGCGGTCGAAAATACGCTGCATGTCTTCAAAGTTCTGGGCAAGTAGTACAACTTCATCAGCATACTCAACATCTGTTATCCACCAATCGACGGAAACTTGAACGCCATGGAATCCCTCAAGTGAATTGTTCATTATCCAGTCAATCGCATAATTGGACAGGAAAGGTAATAAGGGACATCCATGACGTACTCCGCAGTGCAGGATGAAGTCGCTTGATTCCTCTCCATACACCCGGACTCTGGCTTTGGTGGCTGAATAATATGCCTTGATCAGATTGACGAGTTTCGAAGGCAATCCGTCGTGTAGCATGACATTCCATGGTGAGCTGCGATCAACTGAATCAAAAGCTGCACGGAATTCAACGAAGCAAGCGAAAGTTGGTTGCTGAGATTCATTTCAATGTTCCAAGATCCTTCGTAATAGGAATATCTGATCAATACATTCTCTTCCCGGCTGAAATCCCCCTTGATTGGGGCGAGTGCGAAGGTGACGCTCATCCGAAAAGCGGTTCAGTAAGATGGTAGCGAACAGCTTAGAAGCTGTTAAGTAAGCTGATGCCTCGGTAATTTTCACACAATGACCTGTCCCCTTTTTTGGGAACGGTAGTAGTATTGACCGACCAAAGTCAGATGGACAGATTTCTTGCTCCCAGATAGAAGAAAACAAAGCATGCAGTGATGTTAGACGTGCTCCTGTACATGCCTTATAGACTTCAGTGGGAATACCGTCTTCTCCTGGGGATTTCCGATTCTCAACCGGCTTATTGCAGACGCAATTTTTTGCTCTGTTGGAGGTGAGCAATCAGAAGAGTAGATGCTACTGGGGTGTGGTAACACATTGAAGTTTCCATTTTATGGACGGTTGAGTAACTGTGAGAAATGTTCCACCCATCTTGCGATTTTACCTTCGATGTCGGGAATCAGCTCGCCAGTCGCACTTCTTAAAATTGATTCCGTATTGCGTTTCCCGGACGCTTTACGAATCAATCGAAACAGTCCTCCGAAATCTCCAACATTCGCAGCTGACTCCATTGCAGTAGCTATGTCTGTCCAGTAAACACTTTCGGTCATTGCGAGCAGATCTTATTGCTTCTCGTCGCAAGCGGCTATAATCAGGTGAGTTGCTCAATCGGGCGATTCTGGGTTTATGTGATGCTTGTATTGTCGATTAGGAGACCCAATCTTTCTGACGACTAGTTGTAGTCCCGAGTATTTCGAGAGAGGCAAGCTGGGTGGATGTCTTCAGGTGTACCAATTTGAGTTCCACATCAGTATCATCTGTGTGCGTTTCCTGTTGACCAGATGCGAGCTTCAAGGTGATGGCGTTCAGTAGGGATGCGCGATTCGGTGTACCATCCAGGGCAGCAACATTGAATCGTTTAGAATTTTGGTGTCGTTGCCGGGATTTGAGATGCAGTTTCAGCTTGGCACGTACCAATGTGTGGTCGGAACCGGCTCTCCCGCCGGCGTCAGCCCCTCGGTATGATCTACAATCTTTGACAGACGACATCCAGCGCGACCGTACTAAAATATAATCGATCTGATTGGTAGTGCGGCCGTCATTGGCGTACCAGGTGAGTAGATGTTTCCGAGAGTGTTGAAAACGAGTGTTCCTGACACATCCGATTGATATCTGCGAAATTAAATAGACGGGTGCCATTTTCACAGCGTTCGCTGAGACCAAACTTTCCAAGTATGTGTCTGGTGTGTAAGTCAGATAGCCCAGTTCGTGCATTCCAGTCGCCAGCAACAAAAAGTACATCATGCCTTTGAACTTGACTAACAGTTTCTTGCAACTGGCAATAGAAGGCGTTTTTTCACGTCTGGATCTGCAACGAGGGTCGGTGCGTAGACCGCGATAACGGTAACGTTGAAAGGTTTCCCCTTCAGCCGAACCATTGCAATTCTCGGTGACAGGTTTCCATGCTAAGAGTGCTTTCTGTGCCGTAGGACCGAGTAAGATTGCCACTCCTTGTTGTCCAGATCCATCGACAGGTCCACTGTGGTACATCCAGTATGAAGAGTCCACCGATGGTACTTTTATACGCGCTGATCCAGTGCCGGGGAGCCGAACTTCCGATAGACAAGCGATTTCCACCTTGTAGTCATGCAGAGTGCGAGCTGTTGTGGACTGGCTTCCAGGATCAAGTAACCTTCTGTATTCCAACATCCAATATAAACAGATTTTCTTATATTAATAAATCCAGATCGTGGATCACTTATCAGCCTGGCCTCCGGAGGTGCACAGGGTGCGTCGCTTCCCGGGGACGCCGTAGCATGAGCGTGATTGATATTGCAGAACAAATTCACAGTGATTTCATGGAGTTTCTTGGGGATTTCGTACAGATGATGTCTCATCATCATCCGGCCTTTGTTCGAGGACGCACCTCTAGCCTTTGCACGTCCAAGTGCCATCTGCAAGGCAGCAGCACAGATGGTTGCCGGTGGACTTTGGAGGCTCATACGCCATTTGGGAGCACGATGTGCTCCTCTGGGATCCATGTATCCCTGTGGCATGAGAACACTTTTGTGGCGGGGAACATACGCCATGTCATGGCACCGTCGTCAGGCTCATGTGGCATTTTATAGGTGACCCGATTGCCAGTTGGGAATCCACCACGCCCTGGTAGCACCACCAACAAGGCCCCGTTAGCCCATGCACGGTCAACCATCGTAACATGGTTGCCACCGTCATATCACGATGAGGAGGGGGTTGGACTTTACGACGGAAAGGTCCTCACTGGATTGGCAATGAGCTGCGAACTATGCTGAAAAGGAGATGTTCCAAAAACACGTCGCTCCCTAAAGAGTACAACATCTACAAGATCGAGAGGAATAGGTTTACAAAAGCGAGAACAGAGGAGCACAAGGAAATGAACGCCAATCAGCCTGGAAGTCCAAAAGTAACCCTAAGCCGAAACATGAGTACTTTCAACAGAGCACTGTAGAAGAAAAGTAAACCATTCCCTGTTTGACCTCCAACTGCGCCAAACCCGGTGATTTCTCCGAATATTGACCCTGTTTTAACGTTCCTTTTTGTGTATTCTGTGGTGTTATTACAAATGATCTTGGTTGAATAAGCAGTGTTAAGAGCGTCCGCCTTTAAAATAATCATCCTTAAATTATTTTTCTATTGAAAACTCACTTATAGTATATCAGCTTGTTGGGGACATATCTTGTTGTGGCAGGTATTTGCGTCTTTTTGTGTGAACCTCCGAGATAATGTATGTACATAGTAGTATTCTTTATTATTTAGGATTGCATAAATTGTTCCGATAGAATAAAAGTATTCCTCTTAACCAGGACCTAGGCATCTATTCACGTTCATTGAATTCTGAGGCTTTGATAAAGAAAAAGAGTTACAATCTCTAAGACATAAATTCGTATCTTGCATTTAACGCGTACTCAGCACGATCGATTTCGTTCGCAAGTACATCCAGATACCAGTCACGACGGAGGAAATAGTGCATTCTTCATTCAGAATACCCTTCATTTTTAGCGCGTTCCTCAACCCGGCCACAAGTCTAAAAACATTAAATCAGTTACATGTGTAACTCTTATCCTTTGATAAGAGCCTCAGAGTTTCAGTAAACCTGGAGATATCGATGTCCCGCTCAAGAAGAATACGTTTATTCTGTTAGATTCTAGAACATAATCAATAATAAAAATGATATACATTTCCTCAAAGGTACACGTTAACAGGTGAAAGCCAACACAAAGAAAGGAATGTCAACAGGGAAATGGTTATCGTTTATAACCAATCGACAATAAAATAAGTAAAATAAATCCAGTTACCTCGTAGTAAACGCTATTAGCACTCTACCGTCAAACGGTGAAAGTCAAACTGAACAAAACATGATGGCGTAAGCCAACATTAAAACAAGGGTGGAGGAAAAGCAACAGTCAGGGCAAGGGGAATCACAGGGTTGGGGCTTGTCGTGGGATGGATGGGAATGAATGTTGAAATTCTTCTACAACATGTGATTCCGGTATGAGTAATAAAGCCGCATGTGGTGTGTTCAACTGGAGTAATAACATGGAATTGACAATGAGAGCATCTACGAATAGTGAATTTATTGAAGATTTTTCAAAAGCCATTGCCTGAACTTCATGTGTAGAAAGTAAATCTGAGTCTAGGGCAGCACCAGAGCTACATTCCGGAGAACATTGTTCCAAAGGATTTAAATAAAGTCTCGTCGGACCAGTTGACTCAAAACGTTGAGAGTCGAACGCCTTAGAAATATCACCTGATCTCGCGGTAGAGTCATATTAAAAATGAGAATTTCCCTGTAGCCAAACGTTAGCAACCGCATCATTCGAAGAGCTAACGTCATCTTCAGGTATAACACCTGCTTTAAAGGCAGAGAAGAGGATTGCTCAATTGAAGATGCGAAGCCCTCATTCTGGGACCGTGGAACGATCAAGTTCTCCGATAGGGGTGGCATATGAGACGAAACAACATTGTCACTGGATTCAAGCGTCGAATCAAAATCAATCTCAGGCTTCAAATTAGCATTAGTTTTACATGCCTCACCTGCATTCCCAGCAAGGCTCATGTCAGGAACAGTTAATAACTCAATTTAGGGTTGACGCAAATATGCCTTTTCAAGTGCGCCTTCCTTCAAAACTTCAAACTCGATGGCACCAACGACTCAGCCCATGCGCCTTCTATATTTTTCAAGTCCGTCTCAAGTAATACCTTCGAAAGCCGTTGAAAAAAAGGAGTCGAAATGAATGGCGTTCACTCTACGGTCATTGGCAATCGAGGATCCCACTGGCCCTATCAAAATCCAACCCAGCCTTGTACGAACTGCATAAGGCTCCTTCGGTTTGCCAGACCGATATTCTAAGGGTCTGTGGGCCTCCGGTACATCTGATCCAATCAGGATTTTGATGTCTGATTGTGCAAGTTTCTGGAGGTCAAAGTTCTTCAGGTTTTTCCACCTACTAACGTACCCGACAGTCGGGTCAGGCACGCATCCTATCGGAAACTTAGACACGCTCAATGCCTTAGGGTTTCCACCCTACGTGTAAGAATTTATCCAAATAAATTTCATCTGCCGTTGCAGCTATGTTGAAACCCGGAGATATGCGCCTAATAAATATCAATCAAGAACGAAGTTACTCGATAAACACTCATATAAATGCGATTCTAAATAAAATATACAATTAAAGGAGTACATCACAAACCTCAAAAGTTCGAATTTATACTCCGAAGAACCCTCATACAATCGAACACCAATACAGCAAACACAACTGAAAAGAGTTATGAAAGTTATTGGAGAAAGAGGGAAAACTTGCTAAGTACACCTGCGCAACCGCGCTGTCACCAAAACGAAGGTCAAAAAGGTCACAAATAAGAACTGCATGTAAACACAAATCAGGTCAATATGGGGTTGGGTTGCCAGCAAGGGGAATTAGGAATGCACAAGTGGAATTCTTCTACACTACCTTAACCGCTTGTCGAGGTAACCTTCAAGCTGCATTTGGTAGCATTGAGGGAAGTGGAACCTGTAGAAGAATAATAATTCATTCCTTGTTTGACCTCCAACTGCCCCAAACCCCGTGACTACCCGGAATATTGCTTCCTTGTTTTAACGTTCCTTTTTAACTTGCAATTTATGGTGGCTATTAGAGTTGATCTTGCTTGACTGATCGGTGTTAAGAGCGCCCGCTTCTAAGGTAAATATGTTAACGTTATTTTTTCTATTGACAATTCACTTATAGTATATCTGCTACTTGTGGACATTTCTCGTTGTGGCAAGTGTTTTATACCTTTTGGTGTGAACCTTCCAGGTAATGTATATACCTTTTTATTGTTTATTATTTAGAATCGCATAAAGAGTTCTTAAAGATTATTCGTATTCTTGTTGGCCGGGAATCGCGCATCTCTCCAGGTTCATTGTAATTCTGAGGCTCTTATCAACGAATAGGGGTTACAATTGTTGAAGCAGTTCCAATTCTCGAAGACACGAATTCGGATCAATATTCAAAGGTAACGACCTCCTCGCTGTTCAGAACTCGTGGTAACCAATACTTGGTTTGGATACGAACTTTTGGCCTGCAACTAAGAAACAAGAAAATGTCATCGAACAACAGTCATAGTGGATCGGACGAGCGCCCTACTTGTGAGAAGACCCGGCAAGTCTTGGTTTCTATCCCCTCTGGTTCTAAGCCTGGTTCATGTCTTAATTCAGATAGGGATGATTTTGCCTTTAGGGTCACTAAATCTTCTTATTGTTTAGTTAACAACAACGCGTTGAATGACGATGATGACCATGCTTATAAACCCTATCATGATTACTTGAACGGCACTGACCAGAAGATGAAACAAACAAAAAAAAACGACAGCAGATCCTCGCGGACCCATCCGATGACGATTTGAGTGAAGGAGAAGAGCACGGTGTTAGCACGGCTCCAACGACTGCAGATGAAGAGAAAGTAGCGGATTGAGGCCAAGCAGAAAGCACAAGGCGCTTGTTCACTCTCCGAAAATTTTGATATGCACGAAGTCAAACACAGAGAAGAACTGAGACACGTACAACGGTACGTGATCCAGTCACTTACAACATCCCAAAACGCTCATTTCCATAGCCAATACAGAGGTGAAGCGCCTCGACTAGGTCTTCCGAAATTTGATGGAAGCCCCAAGCATTATTGGAAGTTTATGCAGCAGTTCCAAATCTTGGTGGAGCGGAGAGTATCGGACAACGGGCTAAGGCTGATTTATTTGATGAATCGGTGCATAGGGCAAGCCCGCAATCTCTGAATGCTTTGGGATTGACCCGGGCTGTGATTATGCTATGGCGAAGGAGATTCTAAAGGACTTGTATGGTAGGGACCATATGGTGATCGCAGCCATAATAGAAGATCTATTCAACGGGATGAAAAGAACTCATGGCGACGCGGAATCATTGAATGGGTTGGCCATACGTATGCGAAACTGCCAACTGGCGCTTCGTCGCATTAGGCGTGAAACTGAGTTGAACACCATATCAACTTTAGAACACATTGTGCATACTCAAACCGACGACTTTCGACGCATCTGGGCACGATTAGCCGATTAGCAGTCAGAGGAAGGAGAGTAAATAAATTTCTCGGGACCGTTCTGCCTTTGTTCAAAAAGAGGCACGTGTTAGGAGTGGTATGTTTGGTAAATTTATGACACCAACGAGAACGCCTAAACAATGCGAGCGACTTCAGTGAAATGAAAGACCTTTAGGCACGAATTCTTATGGAACAAGAGCAGAAGGAAGTATGTTTTTAATAAAGGGTAACTCTGAGTTAAGTGAGTGCCCGAACTGTTGCCAAGCACATAGTTTAGAGCAGTGCCAAATGTACTCTCGACTGTCTCAATCGCAGTGATGGAAGGTGGTACACCGAAACGGTTTGTGTTTCGTTTGTTTGAGAGGCAGACACCGTAGCGATGCCTGCAAAAGCGAGAAGGCTTGTGGTGATGCTGGGTGCATCAGTCAACACCACCACACAATTCAGTATGTAATGCGAGCAGAACAGTCGGAGAACAGGACCAACACGCGCGGAACGACTAAGCAAGAGCAACCGATTTCGTGCTTAGGTCTGAATCAGGTCAATGCTGGAAGGAACATATGACAGTGCGCTTTTATTGATAATAAAGTGGAAAGTACTATTGATTCATTGGAAATGATTGACCTTCTTCACGTCCCTGATGAGAAATCGATCAGTTTGAAGAAGAATATTTCGACTGTTGATACAGTTAGCGATCAGGAGCTTTCATGACCTTCACCCGTATGCTCATAATACGAATTCTGCCATGGCTCTTAATTTAACAACAAGTAAACGAATAAATTCGATGGAACTGTACCACATGTTGTGATAGCGATTGTCTCAGGCGAAGTTCCTGTTTCGGATAATGCGATGATTTTAGTTAAAAGATTGGGCTTGAAGAGATTCAATGGAATGATCGACTTGTCAAAACCACTGGTGATCATGTGAAAGCTAACGATGAGTGGACAATAAATGTCGAGCCTTGTACCTCTGCACTGGTAGCGATCTTACGAAATGGTTCAGTGATGGACTGGGAATCATGGAGAACGGCTCTCAAACCTGTAGCTACCATGCTTTGCGAATCGTCCGCCTCGGATTCGATGTTTAGTAAAGGTAGGAATCGGTTAGCAAAGTTCTACCTCGGGTACTAACAATCTACTGCTGCCTTTCTTCGAATTCTTTGTTCTATGCCTGACAGCGGTCTGAAGATATATGTGCGATTTTGAAATGGGATTTTCAGTAGAAAAGAAGTCGATTATCATTGTATGAATCTACTATTGTGGTTTATTAAGCAGTCATAGATTCAATGAAAGGCGGTTGGTTAAGATACGAGTTTGGGTACTATAGATAATTGATGGTTGAATAAACAGACAAAAGCCGGCCACCCAGGGGGATGGAAATCATGACCGCTTTGGGGGGGCGGTGTAGAAGAAGAATAATTCATTCCCTGTTTGACCTCCAACCGCCCCAAACTCCGTGACTACCCCGAATATTGCTTCCGTGTTTTAACGTTCCTTTTTTACTTGGTGGCTATTACAAATGACCTTACTTGATGAGCGGTGTTAAGAGCGCCCGCTTCTAAGGTATATATCCCTACTGTATTTTTTATATTGACAATTCACGTATGGTATATCTGCTCGTTGTGGACATTTCTTGCTGTGGCAAGTGTTTTGTGCCTTTTAGTGTGAACGTTCGAGGTTTTGTATATATCATGTATTATTGCTTATAATTTAGAATCACATAAAGAGTTCTTAAAGAATAATCGTATTCTTGTTGGCCGGGACTTGCGCACATCTCCAGATTTATCGAAATTCTGAGGCTATTATCAAAGGATAAGACTTACAGAACCTACGACCGTTGAGATATTCAGAGACGCCTTAACTCCGTTTACACCAAAGGCTCGGGCTATCTTCTCATCGATCAACGTAACGTCGGAGCCGTTATCCAAAAACGCGTTAACCAACAGTGTCCTCTTGGGACGCACTGTGCAAACCGGTAGCACGCCTAAGGAGACTTTACTGTCAGTGCTCATGTTGGTCGAACCACACGTGTTGACCTCAGGGCCGACATCTCTTTCGGGTTTTTCATAATGCATCAAGCAATGGTGATGCGCTTGGCATCCGTCTGCTCCGTAATGTTGATCTACCGAGCACATTTCACACCTGTGACCGGTCCTGTAGCATACGAAGCACACACTATAACGTCGCACCGCAGACCACCTTTGAGTTAAAGTCATTGTGAGGAACGCGTGACAGGACTCTAGTTCATGAGGCCTTCGGCATAGCAGGCATGACACTTCTTTTCCTACTGTCAATAATTGTCTGCTTTCCACTCCTGCCGTATGGTTTCTGGTGTCAAAACGACTTACGTTTGTCTGAATAGGGTCCCATCTATCAGGCGCCTTTGATGTTTCCCTGAATTTTCCGAAAACCCCGCGCCGTACACATGCTTCTTTCTTAACAAACGAAAAAATTCATGTTTTCGTTGACATCTGCCTTCTTCGCCACCAATAGCGCCCACCTGCGCTTAGAATCCTCGGGTAGCGTGCACATAATGCATTCTAGGTTAGTGACTGTGTCCAGCTCTGCCTCCCGTCTACTCTGTCGTAGAGCCAGCTGGCAATTAATCATCCGTATAGCCAACCCGCTCAGCGAAGCTGCGTCATTGTGCACCTTTCTCAGCCAACTAAATAGGTCATCTATAATGGCGGCGATAACCATATGGTCCCTGAAATAGGTGTGCCACAGAATGTCCTTTGCCATCGCGTAGTCACCGTCCGGATCCCCATCGAAGGATTCGGATATGGCCTCACGCGCCTGTCCTGTGCACTGATTAATTAAGTGCATCAACTACTGCGCGCTATCCGGCACTCTCTGTTCTATCAAGCATTGAAACTACTGCATGAACTTCCAGTAATGCCGCGGGTTTCCATCGAACCGTGGGAGATCTAATCGGGAGAGTCACTTCTGTACAGGGCGTGGGCATAGTGGTTTTGGGGAGGCGTAGGAGACTGGAATACGTACCGTTGTACGTGTTGCAGCTTATCGTTCACCTTAACCTCGGGTTAGTCTGTCTCTCTCGAAATCGTGCGTGTGTGAGGCTCGGTTACCCATTTTGCGAGACGCCTTTTCTTCATTAAACGCAGCTGGTGCAACCGGGCAAGGATTTTGTCTCCTTTCTCTCTCAGACCACCGTCGAATGATTCTGTAGCCAATTATCTTGGTTGTTGCTTCGGCCCTATTGCCCGGTCCTCTCGATGACGTTTACGAACTTCGCTATCGCTATTACTCGGTGCACCTTCGTCACTTATACCGTAAAGACTACCATCCTTATCCTTATGAACTAGCCATAGAAAAAGAGGGGATAGAAACGAAGACTTGCCGGGTCTTCTCAGAAGTCAAGTTACATTCTTCCGAACCAGTATCGCTATTGTGCGTAGACATCTTTCTTTGGGATGTTCAAGAGCCAAAATTTCGTATCCAAACCAAGTTTTTGGATGTCGACCAAGATTTCTGAGCAGCTTAGAGATCGTCAATCCAAGTATTGGCCCTCTGGCCCTCGTAGTGGCTCTGAGAATTGTAACTCTTATGCGTTGATAAGAGCCTCAGAGTTTCAAAAAACCTGGAGACATGCGCTGTCCCGGTCAAGGAGAATACTTTTATTCTGTCAGAACACTTTATGCGATTCTAGAGCATAATCAATAATAAAAGTTCACGTTAACAGGTGAAAGCCAACGCAAAGAAAGGAATGTCAACAGGGAAATGGTTATCGTCTATAACCAATCGACAATAAAATAAGTAAAATAAATCCAGTTACCTCGTAGTAAACGCTATTAGCACTCTACCGTCAAACGGTGAAAGTCAAACTGAACAAAACATGATGGCGTAAGCCAACATTAAAACAAGGGTGGAGGAAAAGCAACAGTCAGGGCAAGGGGAATCACAGGGTTGGGGCTTGTCGTGGGATGGATGGGAATGAATGTTGGATTCTTCTACAACATGTGATTCCGGTATGAGTAATAAAGCCGCATGTGGTGTGTTCAACTGGAGTAATAACATGGTCTTGACAATCAGCTGATGTATGAAAGGTTAATGACCGTGGATAACAACATAATTGGACGAGCACTTTATGTTTGTAATATTGGAAAAGATGTAACTTGCTGAAAATTTGGGAGAATAAAGCATTATTGATTGGATGATTGGTTATTCAAATATGTGCGCATGCCATTTTGACTAAAATAAAGCAGCACATTCTTTCCAACGATCTATGGATCATGTATGTTGCGGATTATACTTCTAGATCTTATTCTATTTACATATCGGTCACCGGAGGAACATCTAATTAACTCACTCCCAAAACCAGCTAAGCACGGCATATCAACATTACAGGAATTCCTTCATTGGTTTCGACTGGAGTAGAGTTTCTTGAATAACTCATTAAAGTTGACGGCATCACTACACTCTGAGAAAGATTCAGGCCATATGACATTACCAGGAACCTAAAACGCTTGAATATCTTCGACTTTTCCGTTGACAAGACTCTAGGGGAATAAATGAACCTGAAGATGTGAGCTCGTGCCTTTTAATAACAATAAGTTTCATTCCATCGGAAACAAATTTGGGATTCTGAATGATGAAAAATAATAAAATGCTTACAAATTTTACCGAAGTTTCACACAAAAGTGAGCAGGCATCGTTATGCAGGTGAATGTCGATAATATAAGAAATAAGGACTATGAATGAAATGTTAGCAAAGTATAATAATCAAAATTATCAGAGAAGAAGAAGCAATTCATACCAAACTGGTCAAAGGCTTGTGGTGACCGCCATATGGTGCATCATATAATGAGACGTTAAAATAAGGGAATAATATTCAATGTAATTTCAAGGTTTTGAATAATACGTGGAGAAAAAAGCAATTATTCTTCGACTCCGCCTTCCATATTAGTTGGGATTTCCATACCCCCTGGGGAACCGCCTGAAGTCAGTTTACCCAGAAAACTGACTAGACATAACTACCTAATGTCACACCTTCACCCATCATTTTTCACTTTGTCTATGACGCCGCTTACGCACCTGTACAAGATGTTCGTATGATCAGAGACGAAATCCAAAGTACTAAACAAGCAATATGTTTAAAAATGCTTGTGACCGATTGGGATGTCATTGTAAAACAAGGTCTCTTGATAACAATCGGCGTATTTTTATTCAACCAACGTTTCGGTCTGCCACTGCAAGACCTTTGTCAAGGTAAAAACTAAACAAGCAATTTTTAAATCTTACACAAAACCCTAATTTCCAGATATTTATTAAACATAGAATACTAATAAAGACGGTAGTAGAGTGAACCCCCGTGAGGTTGAAATTAGGTAAGTGACTGGAAACTTTATTAAAATTTGAATCAAAAGAGGCAGACGGTAGATAAAAAGTGAAAGCGGTTCTAATTGAGTCACACGTCTTCGCTGATCTACTTCCTATGCTCATAACAGTGTGGAGGGAAAAGCTCACCTCTCCTGTTCATTCGACATAAACTTCCCCAACATCATCTACAGCCTTGACGGGTGCGCTTAATAATGGTGTTGTTCAAATCGGAATAGAATTTTTAAATCTCAGCATTATTTAAAGTAGAAATTTCGTCTGATAGCCTCGTTTTGATATCATATGGTACAAACCCCGATGAAGATATTCACTGGTTGGTTGGAAAAACTGGAGCCGTTACAGAAATCGAATTATCAGCACACAAAGCGAGCGATTCGGATTCCAGATATGAACCTAATGGTTATTAAGCTTGGGAATGGCCACTATACCGTCTACCAAATCCATCGTACGTGACGTGTAGAGAGTCCGTCGTTTAGAATAAGCCACCAACGTAGTTCCCAAATGATAATTAATATGAGCATAATCTGTCATACGCTTCTTGGGTCAATCGATGCAATTCAGTTATGCATCCAAACACGAACTTTGTGGCACTTGGTTATTCGTAACACACTCGCTGGTCACATTGTCGGCGTCCCCTGCTCGCATCACATACTAAAGCGCTCCGGCGCAAAATTTCCGATCGCTGCTGTGGGGATTATCGAAGGCATATTTGGCAACGTTATAAGTTATGCGAACGGTAACACATCGGGCACTCGGTTAACACCCCATCACTTGGTTGGGAATAGCCTTCAATCAGCTACTGTTCGATGAAGATGTACATTCCAGGAAAATTGCAGTCTTAAGTTCGCACATACTGTGGCCCAGCTTGCTAACCCATAGACTTCAATCTTTGGGTGATTGTATTTGCCTGTTCTATTTTTATTTATAGACCCTCTCTGATTGTGTCCACTGGATCGTGTTTGCACTAACTGATTCGACTTAGGAAGTTGGAGATCGCATTTAGCCAATTTATGGGATCTAACTAAAGATCATACAGTTCCAAAGAGAATTTTTGCAAAGAATCGACCAAAGTGTTCAAAGTCCGTGTCATCGTTGGAGAAACCGGGATGACTGCGCACGAAAAGTAATCGCGGACAGGTCTATTCCGATACCAGGTTAGACTTTTATTGCTTTGGCGGTGCTGTTACTTGGGAGTCATGTAATACTATTGCTACAAAATTTTGTAATTCATCAGCGAAAATTACAAATGAACAGCAACTACATTTAGAGAAACAGAATTTAGCTCCGATCGGGCATGGCGCGACGGTTCTGGTTTAGACAGCTCTTGCATCGTTGCTAATCGATTGGCCACAAACGTGCTATATCGGACTGTGCTATTTTCGATGTAATATAGCATTGTCGTCGAGTCTGTCCAGAAGGTCACTTTGTCTAGTTTGAGTTGCATCTCCCCTTGAACCGACCTGAAAGTCTGCACGGCTACTCTTTCTTAGCTCTAAGCGCGGTATAGCGACAAACTGTGATTCCCCTTGCCCTGATTGTTGCTTTTACTCCACCCTTGTTTTAATGTTGGGTTACACCATCATGCTTTGTTCAATTTTTTTTCTCCGCGACAGAGTAGAATACTAAGAGCGTTCGCTCCGAGGTAACTCGTTTTATTTTACTTATATTATTGACACTTTGTTTAAGACGATAATTATTTAAACGTTGACACTTTTGGCGGTCTGTTTACCCATCCCCCGTAAACACGTCGACAAATACCACGCATGGTGACACTGATAACACGTAAACATCGTGATAACGATCATGCGTAAACATGAATCACACGTAAACATTGTGCGTTTCACGTCCCATGCATTGCGACCATATAAAATGACCGAACAGGATCAAACATACACAAACCTTACGCACTCCCTACTCACACGCACGTCGGAACAAAACCGACTCAACAACAACAATCGCGGACAACCGTCTTAACCCAACTGGCGCAACCAATCAACAACCGTCGGACCACAACCGCGGACAACCCAAAAGCAACTCTCACTCCGACTGATAAGTCACTTATTTTAAACCTTCCATTTTTGCTATTGTATTTCATTTGCTTTAGGTGCACCTATTTATTGTAACCTTATATGCGTCCAATATCTACTTTATTAGTGTTTCTCGCCTTCTGATATATTCATCGGTTTTGGTGCTTAAGCAAATCACAACACTATTGCACTCCCTTCTTTACGTTCGTTTTTACTTGCTAGCGTGAACCTTTGAGGTAATGTACATATTTTTATTATTGATTATGCTATAGAATCGCATGAAGAGTTCTGAAAGAATAATTGTATTTTTGTTGGCCTGGACTCGCGCATAGCTCCAGGTTTATAGAAATTCTGAGACTCTCATCAACGGATAAGAATTACAATTCTTAAAGCAGTTAGAATTCCCACAGCCACTACCGAGGTCAATACTAGGATTGACGAAATCTGAGCTGCTCAAAAACTTTGGTCGACATCCAAAACTTGGTTTGGATACGAAAATTTGGCTTTGAACAACCCAAAGAAAGATGTCGACACACAATAGCGATTCTGGATCGGAGGAACGCGAGACGCTTGAGATGACCGGGCAAGTCTTCAATTCATTTCTCTCTGGTTCTAAGGCTAGCTCATATCATGACTCAGGTAGGGACGATGTTGCTGTTAGAGTCTCTAAGTCTTCTTACTGTTTAAGTAATGATGATGTGCTTAGCGACGACGACAACATTCGGAAACCTTATTCCGGAAATTCGAACGCCCCTGAGGAGAGAAGAACGAAACAAAAACGACATCCTTCTACAGAAACATTTGAAGAGGATCTGAGCGAGATAGAAGAGGAGATAGTGGTTTGGCTGCGGCAAGTGTGGCTAAAGAAGAAACTCCAACCAGAAAAAGAAACCGCGGCCCGAACACACACACCTCCAAGGGTTATCGCCCTACCTGAAGTCAAAGTCAATGAAGAACTTCGACACGTACAAAGGTAAGTGATAAAGTCACCTACCCCGCTTCCAGTACAGAGGCAACCCCCGAGGTGGGTCCTCCCCCAGTTCGATGGAAATCCACGGCATTAATGGAAGTTCATGCAACAGTTCTAGTATCTGATAGAAGAGAGGGTGCCGGACAACGCGCGAAGGTTTTTACACCTTATCAATCAGTGTAAGTGGCAGGCTCGTGTGGCAATCTGCGAATGTTTTCTGGGAGATCCAGACGGTGATTATGCCGTGGCGAAAGAGACTTAGGGATAACTACGAACGGGACCACATGGTCACCTCAGCTATCATAGAAGATCTCTATAAAGGGCTGCGAAGGTCCCATGACGACGCAGATTCGCTAGATGGACTGACCATAAGAATGCGCAACTGTCATTTTTTCCTTGGAGAAAATAGGCGTGAAGCAGAGACGACTGTAGGCGTAGTTGGGCGAAACTAGCCGCCAAGCAGGCAGAAGCGAACAAAGATGTGACATTCTCGGACCTGTGCGCGTTCGTCAAGAGCCAATCACATATAAGACGAGGAGCGTTCGGGAAATTCATGGAAATCCCGAAGGCAACAAAGAGAAGAGACCCGGCGCAAGGGAACGCTATGCGGTTTGACACTAGATCTCGTAGGGAAGGGGTGGAAAGCAGACAATTCTCGACAGTGGGAAAAGAAGTGTCATGCCTGCTATGCCGAAGGCCTCATGAACTCGAGTCCTGTCACGCGTTCCTCACAATGACTTTAACTCAAAGGTGGTCTGCGGTGCGACGTTATAGTGTTTGCTTCGTATGCTGCAGGACCGGTCACAGGTGTGAAATGTGCTCGGTAGATCAACATTGCGGAGCAGACGGATGCCAAGCGCATCACCATTGCTTGCTGTATTATGCAAAAGCCGAAAGAGATGTCGGCCCTGAGGTCAACACGTGTGGTTCGACCAACATGAGCACTGACAGTAAAGTCTCCTTAGGCGTGCTACCGGTTTGCACAGTGCGTCCCAAGAGGGCACTGTTGGTTAACACGTTTTTGGATTACGGCTCCGACGTTACGTTGATCGATGAGAAGACAGCCCGAGCCTTTGGTGTAAACGGAGTTAAGGCGTCTCTGAAAATCTCAAACATCGCAGGCTCGACTTTGCTCAGTGCTACCAAATGCAGCTTGAAGGTTGCCCCGACAAGCGGTAAAAGTAGGGTAGACATCCGTAATGCATTGAGCATGTCTAAGTTTCCGATAGGATGCGTGCCTGACCCGACTGTCGGGTACGTTAGTAGGTGGAAAAACCTGAAGAACTTTGACCTCCAGAAACTTGCACAATCAGACATCAAAATCCTGATTGGATCAGATGTACCGGAGGCCCACAGACCCTTAGAATATCGGTCTGGCAAACCGAAGGAGCCTTATGCAGTTCGTACAAGGCTGGGTTGGATTTTGATAGGGCCAGTGGGATCCTCGATTGCCAATGACCGTAGAGTGAACGCCATTCATTTCGACTCCTTTTTTTCAACGGCTTTCGAAGGTATTACTTGAGACGGACTTGAAAAATATAGAAGGCGCATGGGCTGAGTCGTTGGTGCCATCGAGTTTGAAGTTTTGAAGGAAGGCGCACTTGAAAAGGCATATTTGCGTCAACCCTAAATTGAGTTATTAACTGTTCCTGACATGAGCCTTGCTGGGAATGCAGGTGAGGCATGTAAAACTAATGCTAATTTGAAGCCTGAGATTGATTTTGATTCGACGCTTGAATCCAGTGACAATGTTGTTTCGTCTCATATGCCACCCCTATCGGAGAACTTGATCGTTCCACGGTCCCAGAATGAGGGCTTCGCATCTTCAATTGAGCAATCCTCTTCTCTGCCTTTAAAGCAGGTGTTATACCTGAAGATGACGTTAGCTCTTCGAATGATGCGGTTGCTAACGTTTGGCTACAGGGAAATTCTCATTTTTATTGTGACTCTACCGCGAGATCAGGTGATATTTCTAAGGCGTTCGACTCTCATCGTTTTGAGGCAACTGGTCCGACGAGACTTTATTTAAATCCTTTGGAACAATGTTCTCCGGAATGTAGCTCTGGTGCTGCCCTAGACTCAGATTTACTTTCTACACATGAAGTTCAGGCAATGGCTTTTGAAAAATCTTCAATAAATTCACTATTCGTAGATGCTGTTGTTGATTGCACGTTTGACGTCTCGGGTCCCGATGTAAATTAGTCTGCACTAATTCGTCATGTTGGATGGTGCGAGGAATTGCCACTTTCAATAACCTCACTGCATTAGGGTTAAGAACAATGATCAAGATGCGATGTTGTTGACCTTCATTTCTAGTTAATGGGATGCGATAAGAAAGAGGTGTTTAACAGAATGCTGCGAGTAGCACATAGGTTGTAGTCGCTCGAATTTCTAAGGGGCTGGCTTTCGCTGTTGTAGCTAGAGTTATAATTTTCATTATGAGCCAGCACACGGCAGAGCCGTTGGTCGGTGAGCGGCGGCGACAACGAAGAAGCTACGTGGGGGCTGATAATGGGCTCCGAGTAGTCTGACATGTGCTGGCCTGCCAGGTGGGCTTGAAAGCGTGACGGATTTGGGGGGCGGTTTAGAAGAATCGACGATTCATTCCCATCCATCCCACGGCAAGCCCCAACCTTGTGATTCCCCTTACCCTGACTTGCTTTTCCTCCACCTTTGTTTTAATGTTGGCTGTTTGTACGTCCGGGAATGAGGCGAGACGGTCATCGACATAAAAGTTTCTCTCCATGGCATCTGAAACTTCCGGGAGGCAGCCGTCATCCCAATCTTCAAAGGTTCGCCTAAGGGCATAGTTTGCGCAGAACGGTGATGAGGTTGCACCAAACAGATGAGCGACCATCTGATATTCCTGCTGCTCAGCACCCATGTCCTTATTCTCCTACCTGAAGAAACGAATTTCGGCCCTGTCTCTCTCCGGCACCTTGACTTGCATAAACATATCCTCGATGTCTGCTGATACAGCTACAGACCCTATCCGGAAGCACAATAACTCTCCTACTAGGCTTGCGGTGGTATCCGGTACTTGATAAGGTCGATCGTTCAAGGATATGCCGTTCGCCTTGGCCGCGCAGTCCAGCATCACCCTCACATTGCCCGGTTTTCTCGGGTTAAATACTCCATAGTGTAGCAGGTACCATCGGGGCACGAAGTCAGTCTTCATCTGCTCGAGCGGTATTCTTATGGCAAACCATTTGCGATGCTGTTCACCATCGACTTCTGGTAGGCCTTGAAGTACGCCGGGTCAGTGTGAAGTCTTCGACGTAGGAGAGGTAATCTGCCGTTGTGGCGGCTATGTTCGAAAGGGATTCTGTCGGGAGTTCTTTCTAAGGCAGACCTATCACGTAGTGTCCATTTTCGCGCTTGGTAGCTTCTGCTACTAGGGTTTTCGCAATCTTGTCTTCCGAAGAGCAGCATATTTCCGAGCCTTCTGTATCTTGGAAGACGGCGTCGTACAAGCTCTTTAATTGCAGTTGTATAGACGAATCTGACTGCACAACGTTTACCCTGCGGACAAAACTGTCCGTTGGACCCATCGGCCCTACCAAGATACAGCCTAACCTGGTGCGCACCGCGTACGGCTCCTTCGGCATACCTGCGCGACATTTTAGGGGCCTATGAGCATCCAGGCACGTTGGATCCTATAAGGATATGGATTGCGGAGTCAACAAGGCATTGAATATCAACTTTCTCAAGGTGTTTCCATCTCTGAGCGTAATCACGAACAGGGTAAGAGGCACCCCCAATCGGTAGCGTAGGCACCCTGAAATCGTTATAGATGTCTACTCCGCCTTCACCGTTTGTCGAGGTTACTTTCAAGCTGCATTTGGTAGAGTTTAGGGAAGTTGAGCCTGCGACAGTTGATATATTCAGAGACGTCTTAACTCCATTGACACCAAGGGCTCGGGTTATCTTCTCGTCGATCAAAGTGATGTCAGAGCCGTTATTCAAAAGCACGTTAACCACCAGCGTCTTCTTGGGACCCACTATGCAAACTGGTAGCACACCTAGGGAGACCTTACTCTCATTGCCCAAGGCGGTCGAACCACACGTGTTAGCCTTAGGGCTTAGGGATTCTAATTCATGAGGCTTTCGACAGAGCAGGCAAGACACTTCTTTTCCCACTGTTGAGAATCGTCTCATTCGAAACGAACCTGGATCACTAGGTTTATGTGTCTCCTATGCTTGCGGCGGCTCTCTCCATACGGGCACAGACGATTTTATAAACAGACCGAACCTCCCCTGTCTGACTTGTGACTCTTCTTCTTCAAATGTGCATGGATCCATGAATTAACGTCACTCCTCATCCTGGACCTCTCATGGGCAAGTCTGGCCCAGCATTGTCTAGCATCATCGGGGAGTATTTCAACGATCTTCTCTAGGGTCGCCATGGCGTCCCGCTCTCCGGACCTATTTCGCTCCTGCAAGCTGATATAGCAATTACGCATCCGAATACCTAGACGTGACAATGATTCGGCACTGTCATGTTGTGTCTTGTGACTCTTTAGTAGGTTCTCTACAATCGCATTGGTGACCAAGTGGCTCCTACCGTACAGATTCTCTAACAGGTCGCATGCCATTGCGTAACCATGCGACGCATTATGACCCTCAAACCTTGATATAGCCTCCCTCGTTTGGCCGATGCAATAGTATTTCAGATTTTGCAGTCTTTTACCGTCGTCGGTTAAACACTGTTCGACAAAGTACCGGAAATGGTTGACGTATTTCCAGAACTTGACCGGGTTCGCGTCGAAGGATTCCACCATTTATAATCGAGGCAAACCTGCCCTAAGCGCGGTCAGGTCAATCGTGGAGGAAGGGACGTGCGGTGAATCTATGGTGTATCGGTTTACGTGATTCAATTGATCATTGATCTGAATCACCTCCAGTCGACTCGATGAGCTAGGTTCTGCACCCCCGGAGCAGAATTTTGCGCACATTATTGATTCTTCCCGCTCGATGCTTTCTAATAGCGCTAAAAGCCGCGCTTCTCTTCCTGTCGATCTACTGCATTCTTGAGAGTGAAATTCCCTAGGTCGTCGAATTTATCGTCATTAATTTTGGGATAATTGTTACTACGGAATTGGGATTATCGTATGGGTGAAGCTGTCTAATTGCTGGACATGAACCAGGTTTATCAACAGAAGAAGTCAAAACTTAGACTTGCTCGGTCTTCTGAATGAACTTGGGTTCTCTAACAGAAAAATTCAAGCGATCCAACGACATCGTCATGTCATCTGCGAGTTCGGCTCCAAATATTTTCACAAACTAAGTTTTGGGGAACTCATGACTTGGAGAATTGTAGAAAACTTTTAACCAGATAAAAGTTCCCTCTGCCAGGCAGGTATTTGCAAACCGTAAAACATGCGCCAAAGTCGATATCAATCAAGAACGAAGTTTCTCGAATGAATGTTTATGCGATTCCATTAAATAAAATAATAACCGGGCAAGAACACAACCTCAAAGGTTGGAATACACACTCCGGTACCTCTTGTAAGCTGGATCGCTTTCTTGTAAAAGATACGACTACAAAGAGTTAATAAAAAACAGTATTTGATAATGAGTCACCACAGTACCACTCACACACGCCGATAAACGACCAAGACAAGAGTGGAAGAACAGTAAATAAAATAAGGAGCAGGTCAATATGGGGAGTAGGGGTTGTCAGCATGGGGATTTGGGGTATACACAAGGGAACTTCTTTACCAAATGGCTGACGAGAGGAAGTCAGATTGACGCATTGCTATCCACTCTTTGCAGTCTTACCTTACCTAAGGTCGAGTTGTTGGTTTGATGATATTGCATTAGATTATATTGAGTTTATCCGTCAATATGAATATTATGTTGAATCAAGAGTATCGGACCCTCGGGAACGACTCTCGCAGTTAGTTCATTACTGCAGAGGCGTGGTGAAAGGCTCTGTTAAATGGCACTCGAAATATTGCATGAGCGCTATGGTAAGCCTCAGCAAGTAGCGCAAGGTAAATATGTGGATTTTCAAGCAAACCAAGAAACGTGAGTAGTTATACCAACTCGCTTATATGTATAGGTATTCGGACGCAAACTTTTTGTATTGCCCAGGAGCAAAAGAACCGAATGTCAGACTGGATTTGGGAAATATTTTGGAGTTCTTTTTCATTGGATTACTCCATGCATTGCAAATAGGTTGGATCGAAAAAGCTGACAGGTTATCTAACCGAGGATGGAAAGCAAAATTGACGATATTACGGAGTTCAACTTGAAAAGAGATAGATTCGCAGTCAGCAGTTATGGGTTGTCAATGATTGAAGGTTCTAATAGAAATAGAGTGATGCAGCAATTAACAAAGAAGGAGAAAGAGCCACGGGGTGTAATACCGAGAGCTTTCGCCATTTCGGTGAGTCTGGAGTCATGTAGGTTATGTCGGAAACCGCACCAACTTGAGGACTCTTTGATGTTCTTAAGTATGAGCATTTTTGATCGGTGAACGGTCAACAAATCAATTGAAGTTCGCTATCAACAGATGGCAATTGGATACAGTAAGTCAACTGTATGTCCGAAGAAATTCTCCCCCAAAAAGAGGCTCAATTTTTACTCTTTTCTCCAAATACGGTTAAGAGAAGACCAAAGGAACCCTCCGAAGTCGGTACACGTAACGTCACGCATGGTGAACAAAGGGTGGTGCGGTTAGGCATTGCACCCATAAGAAGAGAGGCCTGGAAGGGATTAGTAAGGAGACTAGCGTTTTTGGACTCGCAAAGACCATTGACCTTCGAGACTGAAAGTAGCCAATCAATCACAGTGTAGACTGTGATACGGACCACTTACTCTATGTAGCGAATCGCATCTTCAACCAAAGAATGAAAAAATTCTCGCATCAACAGTAGCACAACAAACGTTAGAAAATTACGATAAAATTAAAAAATTCAAAGAATTACAACCAGCGAAGACAAATAAAGCACCATCTCCTCAAAGGATAAGGGGAGCGAATGGCAACAGATAAGAGATGCGATGCAAATATCTGTTCTTGCTGTCTTTGGTAAACAAGAGTGGCAAAACACAGAGTGATTTGCAAATAATGTCACGAAATTGGAACTTATACATGCGGCTAAAAAGCTGCTCTCATCGAATATAAAAACAAACCGACTTATGCGACCCTCTAAAATCCCCGAGAAGCCAGACAGGATGCTCAAAGGAACCAATGACGATGTGCGAATGACTGCTGGTTCAATATATGCCAAAACATTCGGCTTGCCGCCGATTTCGGAAAACGTCGTGCTATACGTGATGGCATTAATAAAGCCCTCGACCCGCATGTCATCAAAACGGCCCCAAGTAAATCAGCAAACCGCAACATCATCACGGACCGACAGAAGAAAATAGAGGGGTCGTCTGAGTAAAACCAAGAGCTGTACTTGTAGACAGTTAAAGTATCAGAAGATGTCACAGAATATACCATATACCTGCCTGCAATAACCACACTAGACGATCCGCCTACACTGACCGAACTAGAAAATGCTCTACCGAACTGAAAATATGGGGAAGTCACTGATAGGGATGACATCATAATTGAGAATCTGAAAGGCGGTATTCGACCATTTTATTCTCGAAACTGCGTCAACTATTGATACAGTACTGGGAAAACGGAACTGTCCCCAAGAGAGGCGCGATTCAAAGATAATCACATAGTAAAAGAACAAAGGAGATCGCAGTGATTGTTCAAACTACCGCGGTATATCTCTTCCAAGTGTCGTCGGCAAAGTCTTCGCTCGCGTCGTACTCAACAGAATGCACATTCTAGCAGCGCGCGTCTATCCAGAAAGTCAATGTGGATTCCGAGCCGGCAAATCAAGTATAAACATACTAATTTCCTTGAGGCTTTTGCAAGAAAAATGCCGTGAGCATCATCGACTGCTTTACGTTGCCTTTGTTGATCTTACGAAAGCATTTGACTTGGTCAGTCGAAGGTGATCATGATCGATCGATTCGTGTGACCCTCTATACGCCCTTGCCTTTAGAATTACCTCCGAATAAATATCTAGGGCCTTATTAGTGGAATAATAGAACTGTGCAAATAAAACATTCCCTCGTGGTGAATCTCAATGCAGCACCCGAGATTCGGACGAGATCAACCACGTTTTTCTTTTCAAATATTCTCTGTTCGCAATTCAGAACCTTAACAGTCCGTCTCCGTTTAGGTAACGATGAACATCTTCGTTGATAGAAGTTGCAATGGATAATACAGCTGCAGATATGCGTAGGCTGCGGTCATACAATATGTTTTTATCACCGAGAACAATTGATAGGTATTTAGATGATAATTTTGACAAATGCGCATAGATATTAAATAAAATATCTCAAAATCGTTTCGAAAACCATTTATGCAAATGTCTATAAGACAGACCATAGGGGCCATATTATATATATATTGTATCTATATTACTGTTTTGGTTTCGATGTCTTCCTCGGCAACCACCTCATGTAAGTCCGATTGCAACACTCGATTAAAAATAACTTTCTGATGTCGCGCTTCAAGCAGCCGCGTTTTTTTCGAACAGCTACATCTAGAACCACGTTTCCATCGGATAAAATCACACGTTTCTATAATACCTGGGAGCCTTCTGTCAAGCAGATCTTTCAGCTGTAGCACGATATCGTCTGGGCTAGGCTTTTTTGGCACAACAGTCACTTCTGTCTAACTGAGTTTGCCAGAATGTACTCGGACAAACATTACGACCGAAATAGGGATCATGCAGATAGTCTAATGTCTGACTTGGACTGTGACACTTTAGACCCTATGATTAAAAAATAGTAGCAGTTCAATGCTTGAAAGAGATAATAAGTCATCAGTAGTAGTTTACTGGAACACCAATGGTCTGATGCAGCCCTACATCGCCAGCAATTAGCTCCGTTTTGCTGAGACCATCCGTTGCATGTGCTATCGAACTGAGAAACCAAAAAATAAAATTTCGCGATTCTAAATATGACAATTGAAATTGAAAATAGTCACAAGCGTTGGGACGTACGCAAGGAATAACAAACAAAATAATGACAATGATAATAAAGACTAATGTTGTTAATATTATTATTATTATCCAGAATGAATCATCTCTGAACCTTTGTTAGGCCACGTATTACTTCACTGTACAAAACATTCATAACTCAACATATGGCGGACACAATAGTAGCTACTGTATGGTTTGGTCAACATATATAGATTGTTACTGTAGACCGAGACCATACACGTAACTCCAGAATTAGATGGGCCAACTCAGAATCGTACACGGTATATTAATAAAATGTTCCTTGTCCTTATGACTTTGCTACTCACTCATCCACGATATAATTCTACCTTGGTTCATTCAGCAAAAGCGCGTAACACTTGAGGCAGAAGTAAGTAAAACTAGCTAAGCAAATACAGCGATAACGGTAATAATTCAATTGCTAGGTAGCGAGCACAAAGGTTGTTTTAAACCCCTAACCATGCTCAAAACAGAAGAATAATGTTCTTTAGTTTTCCATGAAGTTTGTCTCAAAGTATGCTGTCGAATTTTATTGTAGGCGATCACGCAAGTGTAAAAAAATATATTCAGTCGCCCGAAAATGGGCTGACAATTGCTTGCGCGTGTAATATCGAACAAGATCATTTACTTAGAAGCATCAACAACGCCATCCTTATTAAATTTTCATTTCTTGCAGTATCGTTGTGAACGTTCAGCTTAATTGAGTTCGCCAAGTTTATGGTCCCAGTGTTGATTTATTCTCGTTTACAGAAATTATTTTGAGGAAACACATGATTTCCCGTGTCTAATGCGATGACATTTTGATGAAGTTCAGGAAACCCATGTTATCTGTCATCTATTTCCTCTTACAGTGGGTTCGATTTATACCGGCACTGGAATATCAGCTGATATAATTCAATAGTACCGAAAATGCGCAGAAACACTTTCTAGAAAGCACTGGGATATAATAATGAAGTACCTAGCTTGAATCCTACTGTATTGATTGATTTTATGATACAATGCGTAACAATGAGCATACTTCAATTGTATGTCGCAGTTGCAACTGAGAATTCTACTACTCCGAATTCTGGAAATGATATTTGGTTTTGCGGTCGGTCCAGTACAAACCGCTATGGTTTCTTACAACCTAAACCAAATCTGTGGACACTCTCTGAATATTCGAAAGAATTTATACTTTATTTATAATAAAATATCAATAATAATAATAATACATCCTAAATGGGATGAATTTTCAATTAATGTTATATGAAAATGCTTTCGATCTATTTCTGTTTCTCTACGCAGGGTTGGCGTAGTGGATACCACGCATGACTCTGAAGAAAGTGACGTGGGCTCGATCCTACCACGGCATCTACTTCGTTTTGGGCAGCCGGGTAGTATCATGAATTCGAACAACGCACAGAGTTGTTTGGTGCTAGGCCTGTCATGACAGGCAAACACGCACTATTTTTATGAGCTTTATTTTGAACACACTCGTTGTGATCAGTAAGCTTAACTTTCGTCACCATTTTCCATTATCTAGGTCGGAATTGTATTGGGTTGTTATTTGACGGTTTTTTGAAGCATAGAAGGACGCATCGATGTGCTAATCTGCGGTAGATTATCTTGAATATCTGGTGAGCTTTGAATGATTATACGAAAAGTTTGATGTGACGGGTATTAGTAATGTTCCTACGCATTAGCATAGCCCTTCGGTTCCTCGTGGAATTAAGGGCAAGTTGACTCATCAAAAAACTTGAGTAAAAGGTCGTTGGTTAACCGTCTGATAAGAGCAGGGTGGATGATTTGATGGCATTATGGCATTCTGGTCATCTAGTGAAGGTGACTTAACTCCTAAATAAAATAGATAACAGTCACGGATCACCATAACAAGCATTAGCTCATACATTAGATAAAATATATTGTAGGATAGCGTTTACAATGTGATATCTTGAACATTTAATCGTTGTATGATACGCGACATAGAAACTGATTTGAGATGTTTGATGCTAAGCTCAGATTTAAAAAAGGATTTGTGGATGGAAATGGAATCGCAAGGTTTTTATTAACTAAGCAACTTCCGACTTAGTGTCAGAGAGTTCGACAAAACTGGTCAAAAAGAAGAATGTTCCCCTGAACAGCACTATAGAAATATCACAAGCACCAACATATTTCCAGTTTCATGGCATACGATCTGTTAGTCATATTCACCTAGACAAATATATGGAAGTTGTGAACCGAAGCGTTGGGTAAGTAATGAAGTAATGAAGAAATAAATTTTTGTTTTACACTGGAATCCTAATCAGCTACAACATTTTTGAAACATAAATTAACATTGAGAACAATGTCAGCTTTGAGTAAGATTTCTTCGTTCAAAACTGTCACTACCAGACATCTCGTCAGATAGGTACACTTACAATCCTTAAATAATCAAATCTAAACAATTGCCACAGTTGTTGTTGGCGTAAAATTAATGGGTAACTCGACAATGGTTTATTTAAGGCTGGCGATTTTGTCTAAGGATCATAATGAAAAGACGGTAAACAACGTAAGATACCCCGGCGTGTCACGAGCATTGGATAAGCTAGATCATGACACAAAGCAAGCATAAATATACAAGTGCATATAAACATACAAATTATTAGTAATAATAATATTATTATTAGGATGAATTTTCAGGCAATAACGTGTGTTACAAAATTACACAAAATAAAATGTTTGTCATCATTTTTGTTCTGTCTTTCAATTCAAATACACGCGTCATGATTCCACGGCAACTGCTTATCATTTATTACCGTTAAAACTTTTTCAATACTGTCCGTCATCTGTACCAGAATTATATTAAACTGCGATGGTGTTTTTCTGTGTGCCCGAATCGGATGCTACCAGGTTCACCGTAAGGGCGATGCAGGGCGTGATGATCTGAGGATGAGGACCGATAACTCAATGGAAATTTCAAATCACCACAAATAAAAAATACTGATTTATTGATAATCAATACTTTAATACTACGGAGAAAGACAGGTGTTCCATCGTTAAGATTTCCGATTGAAAAAATATGTTTTGCTGAAAATAATTGAGACGTGTGATCTATATCGCTTCTATTACGTGTAAAATATAAAGAATAAAAATAAATAATAAAATAAAAACAATAAGATAATGAAAATAGTTAAATAATAAAATATAAATAAATAAATTATGCATAAATAAAGAATAAAGTATAAACATAAACAACTGTTGAGATATCATAAAATATCTCTGAGTGGATTTTGTCATCGAACGTTGAACATTAAGGGTGTATGTATTTAAAAATAAATAAACTGCGGGCAAATCAATAAATCTTGACAAAGTCAAAAACTTGACCTACTTGTTCACGTTTTCAACTTGAAGAGCACCACTTAAGTGATCTGTTGAATTGGAAATTTCAACAACAGTGGTTTTTAAATCAATCTTGCTCCAAGATTAGGCGAAATAAAAAATATACTGACCCGTCTAAAGGGAAATGGAATATGTTTTCACTTAAGTGGAGGTAAACAGCATAGTAATTGAAAAGGTTTCGTCTATACAACAATGTTTCGAATCGGAGATGAAAAATAAGTCTCACGCAAGTACTTTTGTTGGATTCAACATCGTTATGCAGGGATTGCAAATATGTTGGAGTTGTTACAAGGGTGATGTCTGCAAAATAGACCACAATAACAAGAGATCTCACAGGTAGAGGCTCAGAAGATATCCAAGTGGCGAATCAGTTACGGAAGACCTAATAGTGCATGTTAAAATGTTTTCCTATCTGGTATGAGATACAACAGTTACTGAATTGGAATACGCAGGATCAAACCATCCGTCAATGCTCTCTATTTTCTTCTTCTAGTTCCGGTTCTCCCTCGTGCTTATTTGTTCCTTCTCGTCCCTCGATCTGGTACTTCATGGAACATAGGAGCAAACTTAAGCAAACTCGGACTGATGATGAAGATATCATTCAAAACAATTGCCCGTGGGACTTCGCATGTATGGTTCACTGAAGAAGTTATTCAATTAGTAAATCACCAACAACGGTGTGGGTGCTGATGAAATGTCCACTTGAATAGCACAAGCAACTTTAGTGGTGGTTAGTCTGGAAAGATTGTGGTCTGCTAAGATCTATTTCAAGATATGTACAAGCTTTTAAATTGTTAGTTGCGTCCTTTCTTCTTTATGTCTTTTGTCAGCAGCAAAGATGACCAAGTCTTTTGAAAAAAGCCCGACAAAACGCCTCGATATTTCATGGAGGAATCACAAAGGGAATGACTATGTCCTTTCTCGATATATACGCCATCATGAAACACTTCACGTAATCGATACAATGATTTAGCCTTAAAACTCGCCACGATACTCTATCAAAAACCATCCTTCGAGGAAGGGGTCGGCGACAAAGGAAAAATTTAAGTGATAACAAACCACTGGATATCGGATTATGTTTGATTTACTGCTGACTTGTGACGACTTGTGACGTCCTCCAATTCAATATACTCCTGAAGTCGCTCAGGTAGAGCGAATTGAAGAGCAAATCATATTAATGCGAAGTAATCCTTGATCCTAATAACCGAGGGGGCGAACTAGACTTCCAAAAGCAAGTGATCCTGATCCACGTATCTTGATCATCGACAGTTCTCAACAAATCAAACACATTCATCGATACTGCTTAGTTTGGAAAACTTTTTGTTGCTATACAGATGAATTACTGGACCATTTTTTTAGTATTTGCCCGTGGTCAGAGGATCACACCAGCTCGATTACACAAAAAATCTCCACTGCGTTTATTTAGAGAGATAAATCGTTTTGTGGATCATGGTAGTTAATTCGTACAGGTGACTATGAAGAGATAGTAGGTATTAGGAACCATACTTTAATGATATACGCCGATCCAGATTACCAGTGAACATGTTTAAATAACCCTTCACATCAAATTTTCGGAAGACTGTGTTGTGCTTTTACCAGATCGTGTTGCATTAATATCAAACAGCTCATCGGGTATCTATGATAGGTGTGAACTTCTATCTACTGCAGAAATCCTTAACATTCAATATCGATTATGACACTGCATTGAGAAAATATTCACACAAGCCCTCCAACTAACTTGAGTTAATGACTCACATCAACTGAATATTTCATTGTAAATCGATTCAGATGACCAGTGAACATGTTTAAACAACCCTTTCCTTCAAGGTTCCAGAAGACGGTATTGTGCTTCGACTAGAACGTCAACAAAAGCTTTCCAAATGCAGCAACATCATTACAGTGATTTAGGGTCACCTTATGCCTGAATAAGAAATTGAGACTAAGGGTTCTTTTGCTCGTGTTTGTTTGCGCATCTGCATCGGCACATAGATAGTTGCATGGTTTAACTACGAACATATTCATATTTGTCCAGCAGTTTATGTTATCCATCTGGCTTTGTTTTCCATATGTTCAAACTCTATCAAGTATTCCTTGAATACTGGCAAATTCTGTGGCCGGAATGCTGCAGTCTTTTCCATTTTAATGGTTGCTTCATAATCACCCATAGTCTAAAGGACATAGTCATTCGATTTGTTCGCATCCAGGTTTTCGCACCACCTCGGCGCAGTTTTAAAGAACATTATTCTCTTATGTTTGAATATAAATCATTATATGGCCCGAAGACGGTTGATTTTGTATGTGCGGTGTTCGCAGTGACTGCCGGGGCAATGAATATCGCGAAATTGGGATGCTCCAAAAAGCCAGAATCCTCCTCTCGGTCTAACTGATGCGATCCAAAGGAATGCATTGCGATACATTTGGCATCAGCTTGACTGCAGGAGTTGCCGAAAGAAAGATAGAGTTTATCTTCCAGTCGCCTGAGGGACTCCACTCCCGATTTTCTGTCTGGATTTACTTCCATAGCCTTTACTTATTTCGAAGCAATCTGCTAGGTAGTAGAGCTGAAACCCATCAGCATGGGAGCATTTTATTTCGGACTTGCTCTTGTCCTAGATAGACTTGTCTGAAGAGACTAACGGACACTTT
>JALGAQ010000009.1:4262965-4293162 GCA_028829895.1 Sinotaia quadrata
CGGCGTGAGTAAGACGGATCCGAACCAACGATGCTGGTGGAGAGAGACAACGTTATTCAGTGCATAGGCCTTATTGACCCGGAAGCATCAATGTCTAGAAATGACATTACTTATAAAGTTGTCCCACCGTACGTGAGAAATATTGCACAGAAAGTGATGATGATAGCAGACAGACGATGCATGCCGTGCACAATGGAAAATGTTGTTTTGGTAACTATTGTTACAAGCCTAAGTTGAGAGTGGATACTATAAGTAGTATGCGACCCGTTTTCAAAGAATGGAATGACCATTCGGAAAATGAGGATGGAACGATTTTTGCGCCTGGATTACAGAAAGTAGAGTAACTAGCTTTCTAGCAAGTGTCTCACTGCCATCTCTGATAATTGCTGTCAGCAGATCAACTGGGTCTGGCGCTTCATTGTTTTTCAACGTCAACAATGTTTGAAATAGTTATATTTCTGAAAGTGATGACAATTGGACATCCCAATATTCTTTCTCGTTCTTACCTGACCCAGGATGTTAGTTGATAAATGATTGTTAATCTCACTAGTCTAAGCGTCTGACCAGCTTAGTTATTACTTCGTGAATGGTTGAACTGATATCTAATCTCTTGCCACCAGTTTTTCAGATAAGAAAAAACAGTTTTCTACTGTTACTAGTCAACGCGAAGGTGTTTAATTCGGCTACCAGTTTGAAGCATCATGATTCTCTATCGTGCTTTGGTCTCTTTTTGAGTTTGAACATGATTAATTTACGCCTTTCGTTAAATTCAGAATAAGGTGGAATCCTTCGATGAATTTTCTGAAGCTTGAGAGATTAACCAGAGATGTATGCTTGGATGGCTGCATCCTTATTTGATTGTTTTTTACGATCCTAATTGACTCCGCCTCAGCTGTCTTATCTGGGAGAAAAACGCTCTGAAATATTTCTATAACGCTTTGTGTACCCAAGTGAGCTACCTCAAAACGATGAGGGTGATGATAGTCTTCAAAGAATCTAAATGAGAATCTGGCAAGTGATGGTGCATGATCTGAGTCGATGCTTGGAAATTCCTTATGTGTGGCATATGTGACATATGTATCTAGGTACCCCAATAAAACAGGGTCTGGACACTTGACTAAGGATTCAAATAATCCAAGGGCCGAACCCCTGATCATATTATCACTGAAGAGCCATTGCCTCAAATCGTGTAGCGCTTAGCAGAATTGAATGTTATTTTCATTTTCTCTAAAAGGAACGAACTAAATTGCACAATATCACAATTTTTCGAATTTAATAAATGTCAACCACATATATCTAACCAGATAACTGTTTCGCTAATCTGTGTATGATTTATGTAGGTTTAGAGCATGTTGTAACCCAAGGACTAGCTTAGCAGTAGTAAACAAGTGAATGCTGATCATTCTCTCATGAACAGTTTGCTACTTAGTTGATAGCTTGTGGTTACCATGTTATGAGCTGAATTTGGTGGGCTGGAATAACGTATACAAACCAACACAGCTTGGAAAAATATGCAATCATATTGTCACATGAACTTTATTTGCGCTGTCGGCTTCGGTGCCCCGTAAAAACTTACACTCTTGACATACATTGAAGGAAACTAATGTTGTGGATGATGTTATTGGTGCGGCCTTCAATTCGGCCACACGTCAGAAAACACCACTCAGTTACATGTGATTCCGATACGAGTAATAATGACGCAGGTGATGTGTTCAACGGAGTAATAACATGGCCTTGAAAACAGCTGATTTATGAAATGTTGACAACAGTGAAAAACAACACGAGGGATGTACACTATTATTTTGTAATATTGGAAAATCGAGTAATTTGCTGAAAATTCATCACATTTGGGATAAATAAAGCATTATTATTATTATTATTATTATTATTATTATTATTATTATTATTATTATTATTATTATTATTATTATTATTATTATTATTATTATTATTATTATTATTATTATTATTATTATTATTATTATTATTATTATTATTATTATTATTATTATTATTATTATTATTATTATTATTATTATTATTATTATTATTATTATTATTATTATTATTATTATTATTATTATTGTTAATGCTTTATTTGTCTCAAATGGGATGAATTTTCAGCAAGTTACACGATTTTCCAATATTACAAAAAGAAGCTGTTCATCCAGCATGTTCTTTTTCACTGTCGTTACATTGTATAAATCAGCTCTTCTGAAAGCCATTGTTTTTTCTCCAGTTGAACACATCACCCACGACTTTATTACTCGTATCGGAATCACATGTAACTGAGTGGTATTTTTTGACGTGTGGCCGAATTGAAGGCCGCGCCAATATATTACATATATTATTATTATTATTATTATTATTATTATTATTATTATTATTATTATTATTATTATTATTATTATTATTATTATTATTATTATTATTATTATTATTATTATTATTATTATTATTATTATTATTATTATTATTATTTACATCCTACTGTCTCTTAGACTGACGTATGTCAACTAGCAAACAGCAGTATAATGCAAACAGCTTTTAATAAAATTGAACATATTCCTTCCGACTTAATTGCTGTCCATGCAATGAATCACATCAGAAAACATTTAAGGTCGAATGTTGTTGAATGTCACATCATCTCATGCTACAGACTATCAGCTAAAGCATGTTTCTACTTGCTCATGCGCGTGATTAGAATAAAGCGTGCCCATACTTGTGCAAAATTGTTACAACCACTGTATCATTCCTCTGCGATTATAAACATAGGATATTGTTGGAATCTATCAGACGACCACCGGCTGGTTTGTTTGTTTCAATGGTTCGGTCACACAACTCGCCACGATACGCTTTCGAAAACCATTCTTCAAGGAACAGTGTAAGGAAGGGTCGAAGACGAGGAAGACAAACAGAAGCTGAATGGACAACATAAAGGACTGGACGCATAGGAGCATGTTCGATTTGTTGCGGAGTGCTGAGGACATAGAAGCTTGGAGAAGTATCAATACCTCCTCAAATTCTATTTCCCCTCTACGATCGTCCAGCTGAAGGGATTAGTAGAATAAGAAGAAGGCTGGATGTACAAAGGTACCTATGATGCATGAACCTATTCAGGGTCATTCCATGATGATTCAGTCTTTAGGTCTCCGTCCTCTCCATCCTCTCCGCTGTACACTGCTTGAGTTGACCAATGAAAGTTTGGCCTTCAATTATCAATTGTGCTCAAACGCAGAACAATTTTATGTATCAACATTTGCTAGTTTACTAGTGCTTGCGGTTTTAATTAATGGAACGCGGGTAGAGTTGTAGTAAATAAATTGATAAATTGATAAATGTTTCTATTTTTTTAAAATTGGCCAAAAGCCGATTTCAGAAAATCGTGTGCAGCTGTAATGCAGGCTGGATCAGCAAATTGATTTGCTAAGTCAACGACCTAAGATAAAGCGTTTACGCCAACATAAAAGAAAACACATTCTCTGTGAATAAATAATTTTTAGAAAATAATTTTAGGACAACTCAAACATAATAAAATGTGAAAATTCTTTAGCTTTATTTAAACGGAGATGTAAAGTAAATGATTATAGAATATATGAAGTACATACGATAATCGATGAAGATGTGACGAGGAGCAGGATCATTAGAAACAATAAGAGATTTAATAAACATAACCCATTTTTATGCCTTAATTTTATTCAAATGAATCATCTTCAATGCGTTTGAACCCTGATTCATTGAATTGAACCCTGTATACCTGTGTTCTATTGTTTCCTGTCAAACAATACTCATTTATGAAACATTTAGTGAAGCGTAGGTCATATTGGTATTCTTCCAAGCATAATCACTCAAATTTATGCTAACCTTACATTGAAAACCCATGAACAGCAAAATTATTCGCATCAGCTAACACAGGATAATCCAAAGACTGCATACTATAAAGTCTACCATCCATCTTTCTTTGTTTCAAAAGAGACCAAATATGCATATTAATTTAACCAAAAGCTGTCTTCCATTTTGTTTCGTGACACAAGTTGCATACAGTGTGAACTGTTTAGGATCGACAACAATATTTTCCATTCACTTACTGTTGATCTCATTGGATTTTCAAAGGAGTCACAGGATTCAAAGTTTTATGGTGAAAAAAGAATAAGCTTTGCAAAAATTATACAATGACAAATAAAGAGAAGGACAAATGTAGAGTCACATTGAAATTGATCGGTACATTTAATTACTCGTTCAATAAGTGATGGCAATTGAAATATTTGTCAACATATACACATCTAGCCTTTGCTTGAATATAGTTCCGCAAGAAGCACTCACAATATTTTCTGGTAGTGAACTCCAGAAAAAGCAAACACGAGCAACATAAAAACACCGGCGACAGTCTAGACGCTTTTTTTCAACAAAGGGGCGCATCAGTTTATTCGCACTACCGGGACAAAAGCCTAGTCAAAAAAAACAACCAGCGTGCTAAGTATATAAAATACACATATCTATCTACACTTCGTGTATATCGTGGTAGGTATCACAACTGGATAGAAAATCGATTTTTGTTCAACCGCTCTCTCGTATAGGAAATCACCAGCATACAAAATACGTCCGTATAAAACTGAAGGCGGGTGTTTAAAACGTGCAGACAGAATTATCGGGATTTTAAAATCCACGAGAGAGATGACAGATTTGTTCGAGTGCAGTAAAACGGCAAGATTTGTGCACAGTTGGGCCCAGACCTTTGAATAGAGCAGTGGCTCTCTCCTTGTGCCGAATACTGATGAGGATATTTCATAATCCGCTGGATGCGGGCACTCGACCAAAGCGGACTAAAGCTTCTTCAAATCCATGAATTTGCATTCGCTTTTTAATCACGTCCATGGATAAATGATACTTTTGACGCCCATTCCAGCCACGCCACCAGAGATCAAACTCTTTAGAGGACCAACATAATATAAGCCAGCAGATCCTGATTCCGGGTCATGAGTATTATCTGTTCGCTGAGTAAGCGAAGTGTAAGAATCGGTGCCTTTGCACAGCTTTAGTCATCAATTTATTGCATGCGTTATAGATAACAAACTGAAAACGGGTTTGGGGGCGAACAACAGCAAATAAGGTAGGAGACCGCGAAAATAAGCAGGCATAAATTCGTGAGAAGTGAAGTACAATGCAACATGATGTTTGCTGCTTTGGTTCGCCTTGAGCGTTAAAACGAGTTCTCAGAACATCTAATAGTTGGGTAATGAAGGCTGCAACCCCTCCATCAAAACAACCACCTATAAAATGGTGTCAAATGTGATAGGTGGTCTCAAAACCAACTGGAAATCAGTATTGTGTTTCATATTGGTCTCCCATCGAACTATCCAGACTTCGAATGATAAAAACTGAAGAGCAGAGGATAAAATTGATTGCAACTGTGCAGGAATATACCCTTTCCAAAAGGCAACGAGGCCTTTTTCTTTGTTTATGCAGCGAATAGCCTGAATAAATCCATGATGTTTACGTTCAGTAGAGGCACAAATTGGTTCAATCTGTAGCTGAACGCGTATTTTTAATAGATCTAAAGGTTGGACAATACATCGAGAAATAAAGCCGCTTGCTTAACCAGCAAACAAGTACTCGTTCGGGGATATAGGAGTGCAACCATCATGGTTGTTTTAAATCATCGCAAGAGCTAGCGCATGCCAAACCAAGTTGTTAAAGTGCTATTCGAATGTTCAGATTGCAGGCCTAACTATTGTAATATTATAGGTAGCTGTACAATTGAATTACCAATAGACTTGCAAATGGGTCTTGTGCATCTGGTAGGTGCATTTGGTATAGTTCCTAGCAAGCATTTTGTAGCATGTCAGGTTGGTTCGCAAAGTTGATGAAGGCTAATTAGACAGAAACCGGTCGACCATGTTGCTCAAAGAATCTTGCTTAGCAAGTATCTTACCATTCAGTGCATAAAGACTAACACACAATAAGTTTGCATCCATCTATGAGTACATACTCGAAATTAAGGTGGGTACAGATGTGTAATTTATTGCTTAGTATCGCACTTCAGTGTTTCGTCAGATAGTGACACTCTTCCAAGCTTCTCTGTCCTCAGCAGTTCGCAACAAATCGAACATACTCATGTGCGTCCAGTCCTTTATGTTATCCATCCAGCTTTCCTTTGGTCTTCCTCGTCTTCGACCTCCTCCAGTGCCACTTGATGAATACATCAGTGTTACTTTAGCATTAAGTTGACTTGTATTCCTGTATATATATTTCATCAATTCGGTGTAGGCCTAAAACCTAGCAACTGCCGTATTTCCCCGAAAATAAAAAACATAAAAGCAAGCAACATAAAAAGCAAGCCACAGGTCTTTTTCCTTGTAGCAATTGTTTAAAAAAACTGCTTTTTTGCGGTCGGGTTTGTTCTATCCTTTTAAATATGCTTTTAGCAAGTAGAAATCAGTTGGTAAATTTTACAGTTTGGGTCAGATATGTAGCCAGCATGTGTCCAATGGGGCTAGCAGCTGCACTGTGACCCATCATCCTAAGCTGATAGAGTTTCATCTTGATGAATCGGTTTCAGGTCTCTATTGATCCGTTTTTCTCAGTATGTTAGCAGAAATCTAACCTTTCTAATGATGGTTAAATAATCATTTTTGAATAAGTTGTTGTCTTTGATCCTTTGAATAAAATTGTATAATCTTAGGTGAATGCGGATGATTCCTCGATAACCTTTACGTAGATGTATTTTACTTATTCGCATTCCAACATTTGTTTGATGTCTGAAATACGAGGCATCCTAGGGATATTAATAACAAACAGTAAAAAAAATTTCGACGAAATAATAATATAAGCTATGTCTTATTTTTTGGAAATAAGGTATGCTAGTTTTGTGTGCGTGATAAAACTCAGTTGAACGCTGGGATTGGGTAGCTGGATAATCTTACTATGCCAAGGCTCAACGTCGTCCAATTCAAAGCGATCGTCTTATCGTATATGAAATTACTTTAATGATTGATTCACCGTTGTCAGAACTTGTTCTTGTCCATGACTGATGCAGTTTTAACACTTATTAAACAACTTGGTCAATGCCTCGGTCATACAACTTGCCATGATACCCTTCAAAAACTATTCTTCAAGGATCAGTGGAGGGGATCGAAGACGAGGAAGACAAAAGAAAAGCTGGATCGAAAACGTAAAGCACTGGACGCACATGAGTATGTTCGATTTGTTGCGGACTGCTAAGAATAGAGAAGCTTGATGAAGTGTAACTATCTTCTCAAATTCTATTCCCCCTACGATCATCCAGGTCATGGGATTAGAAGAAGAAGAAGAACCACTTGGTGTTGATAGTATTGAACGCCGAAATGTTTATCGAACATGTGTTTCCGTGGCCGTCATAGCTTCATCCATTCACATTTCAAATGACGGGCCTCTGCGTTGTTATAATTTGTCCTGTATAGGCTTAGTTCAAACATTCTCGGCTGACAAGCTTTATTTATTTCATAGACCACACAAAGTGGCCTTCAATTCGGTCACACGTCAAAAAACATCACTCAGTAACATGTGATTCCGATAGGAGTAATCAAGACGTAGGTGGTGTGTTCAACTGGAGTAACAACAATTGCCTTGAAAACAGCTGATTTATGAAATGTTAACGACAGTGAAAAACAAGATGATGGATGAACACTTTCTTTTTGTAATACTGGAAAACATGAAAAATTTGCTGAAAATTCATCCCATTTGGGATAAATAAAGCATTATTATTATAATATTATGTTTATGCTTAATTATTTGTCTGAAAAAGAGATCACTGTGATGATTTTTGGTCATGATTCAACATGCACTAAACCATGTTGGAAATTTAAAGCAAGGAAACGTTGTTTAAATAAATTGTTGATGTCCAAGTAGCTGATATGAAATTGGATTTTCTCAAAATCTACAATGCTTGTGTCATTACAGGCTTCCGGTTGTTTAACAGCGTTGTCAGTTGATTGAATTAAAAGCTGAATCATAAAACCTCTTTTGAAATAGATGTATTTTAGATTCTCCTTATAGCCATTTTCTGTTCACCATTCTAAGGGATTGTAAAACAATCAATCTTGATCCATTTATGAAGTAAAACATAAGTCGTAATTCATTGCTTCCGCTGGGGAATCTCAAATTTTCTAAGGTATAAAAAGCAATCTCTGTGCCTGCCTTGTGTTATTATTACATTTGTAAATTTATAGATCCTTAATATTTTTTGTAGATTAATTACAAGAATCTTCCCATGCCAATTCGATGCAATGTTAATTAGTTCGATATTTCAAACATTAAAGAGGTAGCAATCTGCTATTCAGGTGGGTTTCCAAGTATTGTCATCAATCCATGAGATGCCCATGAATACCAATAAACACAAACGTTTATGGTGCTTGCATTTTTATGTTTATAGGCCAAAGGAGTATATAACCACGACACGCATTATTAAAAGTATTTCGAGGTTAAATAATGACGTCGAGGTATTTCTTAAAATTTATATTTAAAATTGATGGAACTACAAACTACTACTATGTTGGAGAGAAGAACTTGGAGGCATTTGCAGTTTTGTGAACTAGAGTAAATCCTGTCATATCAAGTCAATATAGGAAGTAGAACATGCTAAAGCCAGGCTAAGTTAACCAGTTTCTTACATGTAGTAGCTTAATGTTTTTTGATTATGCCTCGCACAGTATATAAATTCCTTAATGTGATTTCACAATAATGTTTAATCATGCAACATTGCATACAGAAGTAAGTGGGCTTTTGCTGGAATAATTTTGATGATTGGCTACCGTCAGTCTCGAATGACTATTGTCTTTGTCACCCCAGATATTTTTATAATCCTATTTTCCTTAGCCTCTACTTATAATTTCCCTTTTTTGCACGTGCGTATATATTCTCACTATTTCTTTCATGATTACTTGTATTTTACTTGCTACACCGTCGTCTGTGGCTGTAGAGGCCTATGCTGAACAGGCAGGTTTTTCCACAGTTACTACAACCAACGGGTACTTGGTTTCTGAGACTTGAGGTTTGTCCGGCTTTTCCGTGTCTTCATGTGGTCTTACTCGGCATTTACAGCTACTGCCCTGATAAGGCTCCTCCAGCTATTTCGGTCCGCTGAATGTTCTTTCTAATTCGCTAGGTCGAAGCCTCCGGTTGTCATCGACCTCTTGACTGCTTTTATGGAAATACAAATTGCGAGATGTACCTTGAGTCAGCCTACAAACCGGAATATAGTAAGGTAGGCTTTGATGAACCTATAAATCATACAGTCTACTAGCTTGCTTGATAAGGGGCATAATTCAGTCAGAGATCAACTCACTATTAGACACTCCTTCGAATCACAAATTGTGAAAATAAAATTTGCAAGTGATATGAAAACAATCAATAATGAATAACAGGTCATATTTATAATATATGGAGCACACTGCCCACAATTTCTCATTAGCTCTGTGTGCGTAAGCATTCAACATATTGAATCAACAGAAATAGAGTGCGCTTCAAAATCAAACTTGTTTTGCCAGCCGATAAAAATATTTTGATGTCATATGTGTATTCCTCTCTACGGAAACTCCTGATGCTTATCGGAGATGAACTTTACGGCTGAGATAAAACCAAATTTATTTCTATTTATTGAATAATAATTTAAAAGTAAACATTCTGATGGTCGATCAATGAACTTGCTGCCTCTTGTTGTCTTAAACTGAAAATTTTGCTACAATCAAGATTGCGAAAATGTGCATCATAATATTATTGGACTAGATTTTTTTTATACACTGCTCACATAAATCTGATTAGTCGGACTCATTTAAGTTCAGAAGGGGGATCGAATTAGGTATGTTAGAGATTGATGAAGAATTAAATGTGGGCTGAATTTGACGGTTGACAGATTTTGCTACGGAGGATAAAAGTCCATGGTCTCAAAGCTGTTCAACAGTGAATATAATTTAATAAACACACTGTTTGCTTGAGGCTGAAACAATGACAAGTACGTTCCTAACTCACAAGTCAAACTTTTCAAATGTGACGATATGGGCGGATACAAGTATGTCCACGTTTTCTACAAAAATTTTTACTGCATCCGGTCAGCACTTGTATGGTTTGACAAAACAGGTGGTGAGGGTGGCTTAGATGGCTGACTGTAACGAATGCTCATAAAATTAAATTATCAATATGATGCTTTATTTAATATTCGTTTTCGGTGATAGCTTTTCATTTTGAACCGTTTGATGAGAATTCAGTAGTACCCTTCAAGCACACATTTTTCATTTCACATATTTGCATACGTTTTCAGATAACGAGCACAGACTAGAACCAGACAAGTGGAGGAATAAACAACAGATTCCATGAAGCAATTGTATCCTACTTATTCTCGGTACTTATTTTTTTATTTTTTTTCCCTTTTCCTATTGTTCTTTATAGTTTGACGTCTAAATATAATCTATTCGCATGCTGTTGCGTAATGCATTTGTGACGAGCTTTAACATTGTTACGTTTTCAAGAAAAGCTCCTTTTATTCTGACTTGGACGCAAATCTCCACTAAGTATTCATCTGCCCCTCTCGTTTCTGCTACCAGAAAACACCACTTGCAAAGTAGATTGTATTGGTGAGAACCAAGGCAACAGATTGAACAAAGCTTGGATATTTATAGGTCCGCATCAGCTAATTTAAAATCCCGTAAGCGGAATCAGTAATCAATAATCTGTGGTCAATAGGCCGCTCAGAATAGAGTGCAATGTGGCCTCCAAGTAGAAACAGAAGCGCTGTAAGATGCGAATTGTTTTCCTACAAAATTCACCAAAACTCTTGTCGCTTTTTGAGTATTTTAGTTTTCTGAGAATTTCGGGATATTTCCAACAAACATGCTCTGTCAACCGTCATCTCATCGGTTATTCACGATTTACACTTTAAGGCACTAACACATTTCATATTCTCTACAGCAACCGGCTGCATAATACAAACGAAGATTCTTTTAAAGAAATAGTTCCAACAATTACTAATCATTCATTAAATGACAGTTAAAAAATGGATAACGCAGTCACAAGTTTCGTGCTTTCCAACATTCTCACTCTTCAAGTCATAGCACTATGAATATCTAATGAATATTCAAATATGTTAGTCTCATTGTAGACACCAACCCTTCATGGTTGGTTTACTATTTTAAATCATTGCAAAGCAAACTTACAAATTTTGCAGGTCACCCATATCAAACTGCATTGTTCTAACGAGTGCCAACTGATGTGGAGAATTGCAGAATGTCCAAGCGAATCAAAGGTGGGTCGAACTCACAAATTTCCTTCATCACAGATTAAATAAAACGTTTTATTTGTCTTTCTCTCAAAATACATGTATTTTTTCATGATCATTCATTGCAATTGTATCGTTGAAAAAAATGGAGGATGGTCTGATAACAGCAAACAAAAGTCTGTGACATTTGGTTTGGGCATCAATGAAAATCCCACCAACTGAGAGATGATTTTTTAAGGCCACCAAAGTTGAACTATGAAGAGAAAATATGTTTTCATTCTATTTCTTCATAAAAATGAGATATTTTCATACATAAAAATTGAAATAGCTAAAACATAAAGTTCAAATTGACATCAGTGAAGCCATATTTACAAACAAAGCTGAGCATCTATGAATAGGGGAATTAAATTAAAATACACATTGAAATATTTTGTAAGCACAGCAAACTTCAATCGACTAAGCTATAAAATATTAAAACATGGCATGCATTGAAAATCTGGCACGAAATGCAACCACGAACTATTTATGTTCGGGTATAACTCTGTGATACTCTTATATAATGAATTTGTTGATGAAGCAGATTTGTGTCATTTTCTTGTGGACCGTCCGAGACGCAGCTCAAGTTTTGGAAACCAGCTTCATTTTTATCTTTATGGAGTACGGGCGAGTTCTCATGTTAGAACCCATGTCTCTCAATCAAAACTAGCGTACTGATCATTTTTGTCTTTTTCTTGATAGCCGGTTTTCCTTGGAGAAAACAAAACAACAACTGACTTTACGGGATATAGGTAAATACAAAGTCGTTATCTCATTTCCAAAGAATTATTGACGATATCAACCTTTGGGTTTTGGTATGTTAAAGCATAAATTAACACTGGTCAAAAGTAATATGGCAGTAATTAAGGAACTCATATATGTGTTCTAATATACATAGCATTAGTAGTTATGTTTAAGAGCTTTGGAATTATTTATTACTTGTGCATATCAGGCGCGGCCTTCAATTTGGCTACACCTCAAAAAACATCTCAGATACATGTAGTCCCGATACAGATAATCAAGACGCAGGAGCTGTGTTTAACCAAAGTATTTGGATAGCTGAAGTAAACAACTCATTTGTGAAATTTCAAGGGCAGTGGTTACCAACATGATGGATAAACACTTTATTTTTGTTATCATTAAAATTCATGTAACTTACTGAAAATTCCTCCCATTTGGGTTCAATACAGCCTTATTATTATATTATATTATTATTACTATATCAATGTTTAGTGGATAAACATATTGGCACATATTTCTGGGTAATATTCAGCCAAAATTGAATGTAACATACAATTTGATTGATGTGACGCTAAGATAACTTCGTACTCAATTATTATTATTATTATTATTATTATTATTATTATTATTATTATTATTATTATTATTATTATTATTATTATTATTATTATTATTTTGCAGCCATTGAATCGTTCCAAAATAAACCATCCCGTTCAATTCAGCAGAATTGCTCAAACGTACATGCTGGTTTGATCTTGATTTTATGCAAATTGATTCTTGCTCAATCTAAGAAACGTTTTTATGTATTAGACACACCTAATGTGATTTATTGTTTAAATGCAGTACGTGCAATTCGCAGTAACTTTCTTGAAGAGAGAGTGAAGGAAAATCCGCCTAAATGATTGTTTCGTTCAAGAAGTAGTATGACTTCTCACGTACTTGACACTAAATATTCATTTTGTTTTACAAGTCCAGAGATAGATCTTTATTGAGATGTCCTGGGGTCTTAACTATTAGGTTTTAAAATCCTGCCTTTATTTACAGAAAGAGTTGGATTATCATTTAAAACTCATGGAGCTGATGCTTACGAGCATCACTATCATTTTTTTATTTTAATTTAATTTTTTATATTTATTCCTGGGTTCACACTCATTAACTATTTTTAACTTTCCTTACAATTTATCCTTACTTTGATGATAAAATTCCAATAAATAATTCATATCGACATTACATGTGAGCGTATATTTATTCATTTGACTGCTGTTCAAACGAAAAAGACTTTGAAGGTCGTTCAAAATAAAAATCTATTGGTTCATTGAGTCTTTTTGAAATAGAAGCCGATGCTGAATCAACGAACTTTTATTTTGACCGTCTGTCAAGTGCGATATCGTTGAACGACAGAATTATTGCTTTAATGCTAAAGTGACATCAATGGACTGAAGTCAAATGGCTGTTTCCAACCTTTGAAACCTATTGATTTAAAATAATGTCGGCTTTATAGTACTTTAATTAGTACGAAATGATATATTGGAAACAAAAGAAATTGTCATAAAATATTCAAAACATTGTACTAAATGTAATGGAACAGAAAAGCTGTTTAAAGAATATAATTTAACTGCAACATTACGAATGCGATCTACAGAAAAACGCCACACTTGACACAGAGAACAAACAGTTGACATTCAAGTTGCTTATGATTGGGCCACTAAAGTTCACGCAAAACTGATGTCATGTGACTTTTTGAAATAAAGTCTGTATTGTGTCCAAAATTTGCAAATATTTATATCATTAAAGATATTGAATAACAAATGCCATTGAATAAATCGTACTGTAGCTGGCTTGTTGTTGCATATAGAGGATTTCATTTGAAACACTTTCAAAGAACAAAACCTAAATAATTCTCATCTCCAATATAAACGGAAAATCCGGACCAGGATTTATTCAAATTTTTCTTTTAACAAGCGACCATTCACACAACTCGCTTATAAAATTAAAAGTTGGCAGAATCGCGGAAATGTTACAAGAATCTTATTTGTTCCGATCTGGATCCCCTATCTCTCACCATAGCTCATTCAATGTTGTACCAGGACTAAAAATAATCCATCATAATATTTGTTCATCCAATTGATCATTAACTGTGTATTAGTTGATTGACTAAAATAGTTCGGATGATCATTCATCTGATATCTTCGATAAAATCATTGAATAATTGCTTTGCCCCGATTTTTCTTTATTATGTTTGTATTGTTTTCGCTTTAAAGTTTAATATTACCTGAATTTGGTTTGTACGAAAGACGTTTTTTTGATTAGTCGTCTTTATTTTTACTTGTTTGTAATCCGATGTTCACTGCCCACCGATATTTAGCAGTGGACCAAACTGTGATGAAGCTCTTCCAAACGAACGTACATTTTCAATATTTGATTTTATTTTCAATTATGCTATTGAAAATGCTTCTCAGGAATTGCGCAGACAGAACGTAGAACAGCAAGCACATTCCAATCATTCAATTATGTTTTTTTATTTAAACAATATATAACGCAGCATAACCAAACAGAAAAATATCGTCTGTTTCTCCAAATAAAAATTGGATTATTCACAATGAATGCAGCTTGCTGATGCTAACTGACATTGACGCAATCTGACAATGGTTCATGCTATCCGGGTTACTCGATTTGGGAAGAATTCTGTTATTCGGTACTTGTCTCACGATATTTAAATTATTTCCATTGTACCTTATGACAACCAATTCGGGAAATAAATTTAAGAACAGATCAACATTTATTTTGGAGATATGAGAAAGATTTTGATTCTATTTATCTATAATTTTTTATAAAATCTGAATATTGTACAATTTTGGTGAAACAATACTCTGAAAATATATTCAGACGCCTTAAAAGCAACATTTCCGTAAGTATACAATAATCGAGCTTAAATGGTAATCGTGCAACCATGGCTTTTTTGCTTGCATGATTTGCGTTGCTTATGAGACGAAATTTATGTTTCTTTAGCCTTTGACTACGTCCTACTGTGAATTTTCGTCAGACCGACATGCAATTGTGAATCAAGATATTAGCATTTTGACACTACACTCTCGGTTTATTTCTTTATATAAGCTTGATTTACAGTCTGATATTGTGCAGATGATGCAAAAAAACCTACTCTCTTCTCTACCGCATGCAATTTATTGAATAAAATTTACCACAAACATTCCATTTTTTATTTGAGAAAAATATGAGTAACCTCCAGACATAGATTCAAAGTTCACTTATTATAATTAACCTGACAATCATAAATTCTGCATGATTTGGGTCATGTACCAAGGAACATTTTCTCATGCTCAACTAGTAATCTAAACGCGTGATTCTGGAAGTTTAGGCACCTTTTCGTGATAATGACAGTTTCTTAGAAACTTTAGAAATGTGACTTTGGACGCCCCCCTTTCTGCCTTGAGATACTGCGTTTCTTAGTTTGGTCACATCAAATATACGCGAAGATGCTAACCTCAAATTTTGGGTCTAAAAGCAAACGATCTTTAGGCCGTTGGTAGCAGATGCAGTGACGTGATTGGAATCAAGACCATTTGGGTTAGATTTTTTGACCATGGCCGCATAAACAGCGTCCTTGAAAAACATTATATTTTAAATATTTTATTGTTAAAATATTTCATATCAGTCGCGGCCGAACTTAAACAATATATTTCGTAAGAACACAGCTGATTTTTGGATTCTATGGGTCATAAAGTAATATGGGTGTTTGTTACCAGAATTTATAATATTGTTTTCTTCTTCAAAGTTATTTTTATGCCTGCATTTCATTCGTGCATTTATAAACTTCTAGAATTTCAATACTTTCCATTATTTCACAATTTTAATTCATAATGTAATGGAATAAAAAACATTTAACTTTACAATAACCATAGGGTGATGTGTATATAAGACAATCAATGTAAAGTAATATGACAATATCACGCATGTCAGCTACACGTTACAATGGAATATGCTTCAATACAAAGGTTCGATGCTTGACTTGCTTCTAATGTATGCATGTAAATGCTGTTTGAAGGCTTCCTCGTTTGAGGCACGTACAACGTATTCCGTTAGATTGTTCCACACAAAACAAACACGAACAGAGAGAAAGTGCTGCCGGCAGTTCAGTCGTGTATGAGGTACAACGAGTGGGTTGGAGTGACACCTGATGGTTTGTGTTTGTCTGCGTGAGAACAATGAGGTAACTGCGTGTTGGTGATCGGCTAGGATACGGTAAGTGAGGACGAGGTCTTCACATATCCTGTGGCGGTTGAAGTCCAATAGATCCACTGCCTTCATTCGTGCTTCGTAAGATAGGTGTCTCGGTTCTCGTACCATCATGGTTGACCGATGATTGATTTTGTCGAGAAGTTCAATATCCTTCTTCAACCAAGGAGACCAAACTTGGATAGCGTAGTTCATCGAAGGTTTCACATATGTGCTCATTATCCTAGGGAAGGTATGAATTGTGAACTTCGAGAAAATTCACCTGAGCATTGCGAACACTTGCGATGCACTTTTGTAGACCGTTTCACAATGTCGAGATGATTTCATATCACCGCTCACCAATACACCAAGATCCTTTTCTGAGGTTACCCATTGCAATGGATGTGTGCCGAGAGTGTAATTGAAGCTGAATGTTTTCTCGATATTCAGCTTCTTACACTTCTCTAAGTTGAAGGGTAACTTGTTTCTTAAGGACCATTGTTGTAGTTTGTCAAGGTCGGTTTGAAGCAGTAGACAATCAATGGCATTTCGGATTTTCGCCCATGTTTTGATATCATCTGCGAACATAGTGATCTTACAATGGAGAAGTGTTGGTAGATCATTCACATAAACAAGGAATAATATTGGACCCAATACTGATCCTTGCGGAACCCCACTTGTTACTGATATTTGTTTTGAGAGTGCTCCATCCACTCGCACTCTCGTATAACGTTCCTTCAGGTAGCTGGATATCCAGTCAAGTAAGCTTCCACCGATACCTATAGTCTCGAGTTTATGAAGTAGGATACTATGGTTGACACGGTCAAATGCTTTGGACATGTCGAGATAACAGGCGTGGACTGCGCTACCATCGTTGACAGTTTTAGTCCAGTCGTCCATCTTCACCAGGAGGTTCGTGATGCATGAGTATTTTCGTCGGAATCCATGCTGCATGTCCGTTAGCAATTTGTTTCGCTCCAAATGCACCGATACAGCATCCGCTACAAAACTTTCGAGCACTTTTGACATGGTAGGTAGTAGTGTCACGGGTCTATAATTGGCAACTTCAGCGCGGTCACCTCCTTTGTAAATTGGGGATATGAATCCGCACTTCCGTGCACTAGGAACGACGCCGGTTCTCAACGAGTTATTGAACAGCTCCGTCAGTGGGTGTGCAAGAAGCAGTGCACACGACCTCAATATAAATGGAGATAGTTCATCTATTCCGGGAGATTTCCTAGTATTCAACTTGTTTAGCTTGCGGAGTGTATCTCTTTCATGAACGAACAAACAATCGAGCTCGTTGGAATATCTGTGATTTGCTTGGTCACTACGTAGAGGCTCGCTGGAAGTGAAGACCAGGGAGTAGAAATCAGCCAGCACGTCTGCAGTTTCTTTCGCGGTGGAAGTCATACCATTCTCTGTGCGTAGGGCTGAAACCCCAGGTTTCACTTTGGATACGTTGTTAACTAATTGATACAATAGCTTCGGATTCCGTTCCATGCGAGTCAACAAGCCGCTTTGATGTTTAGCTTTATGTTCCCTTATTAGGCGCGTTGTTTGATTGCGGAGTATTCGTAAGCGTTCTTAAGTATCTTCGGTCATTAACTGCTTATGAGCCGCTCACGCGGTGTTACGAAGTACCAAACACTTTCTAGTCCTACTACTCAACTGAATAGTAGGTGACTGTTTAGAATATTTTTTCACTAACTGCGAGCAGGCTCCTAACTTTTTTGAAGGGCTTCGGTCATCAAAATACAATTCTGATTGGCATCAATCTCGTCGCAATACGTGATGTTCGATACTTGCATCGATACCTGCATCACGTTCAAAGCATTTTGATTCTATAAATGCCAATGAATTTATTATTATTATTATTATTATTATTATTATTATTATTATTATTATTATTATTATTATTATTATTATTATTATTATTATTATTATTATTATTATTATTATTATTATTATTATTATTATCAATTTAAATCACACTGTCTATGGCAGTTTTCTCACGGCTATTAGAGACAACATTTAATTGGCTTCCTTGCCGCATTAGTCTTTGAGCAGTAAATTACTTGTGGGCTTGATCTACTTATATATATATATATATATATATATATATATATATATATATATATATATATTAGTGATAACAAAATGGAAACGGGATATGCACATCAACAAAGAACTGAAAAATAATACAAATAATGAGGCTATTATTATTGATGATGAAATTAAAATAAAATTACAAACGAAATAAAATATGCATGTATAAAAATTAACAAGTTGAAGAAGTAAATTAAATTAAATCAATCAGTGGCTAATGGAAGTCAGTAACTACCTGTGTGGTAACGTAAAGTGAATGAAACGATTTTTACAATTTAATTAGCAATAATCATTGCGCTTAAACAAACCGTTTGACAAGTCTACAAGGTTATGCGTCTGTCTAATTCATCGCTTTGATAACTACAAAATATTTTTGTAACTCACTAGTAAATTAAAGACGTGGATAAGAGTTCGAACTTTCTACTCACAAGTGAATGATCTTAAAATCAAATTTCAGTTTAATGTTTTGTCATTTTCGTATAAATATACGTAAACTTTGCTTACACCATTTTTAATATCTTGAGAAAATGAATCAATCGTGCATAATCCGAAATGCAACTTGAAATAAAATCGGCAAAATAGACACTTACATCTCTCGCGTGCTTGAACTAAAATATAGTCAGTAAAAGCTGCATTCAAATAAGTTAAATCAATACTAATTTATTGAATTACATGGGTCTGAAATTCGTTATTTGTCACCCACTTGAGTGTTTTCAGTCTAACGAAATTTCAATATCGATTTTCGGTTGCTGATTGTCAAAACATAATTCGACGCAAATAACTGAATCAGCTAGCTCTCAAAAAAGAACAACATTAAATAGAATGGAAGAATAGAAGAAGAACTGATGACCCATCTGTCAGTGGAAAAAAGGAGAAGTTCATTGAATGATAGCGCTGAAATTGCAAAAGCAGTGCTTTTTCAGGACTGATAAAAAACTAAATGAATCCTGTTCGTCGTAACAAACTAACTTCATTTTCGGTGTGTTTATAAAATGGTGAAACATTTAATCCTCCTCAGGTTCGAGCAAATACAAATCTTCAAGCATATATACAATATTCTTTATAGAACGAACGTATACATTTTTTTATATAAATTCATATTCAAGGTAATTCAATATTTAGCCGTCCATTACATAAGTACATTTTCGTCAAGCAGGTAGGAAATCCTTTATTAAACGTTTCTTGTCCAAAATTTGACTGTTTTTTAAAGAGATAGCAAACCAATTACTTCAAAATTAATGTGGAATTCAATAGCGTGCTTCATTATTCTCACGTGACATCCCTACGTGACAGGGGTTTTTTCTTTGGCCTGCAGTAGTTTGTGTTCTACTGATCAAAGCTACTGTTTAATATATTAAGTAGTTTTTATTGTACTTCAGAATCGCGTTTATTACTTGCCAACTGGTAACCACACCAAGTGCAGCTCCTTTTGGATGAGACCATTGTGCTTGTCACGTTCTAACTCCTTTGCCCAAGCTTTAAAATGACGGTAATTATCTTTTACACATAAAAACGATTAGCCAAGCAAGTAACCATTAATTTCGTTCTGCGGCTCGTTTGATCTTTCATTTACGTGCCACAATTATAGGCTTCGTGTAAGATAATCGCTTGTATAAAAAGCTCATTATAAGGGGCATTTTATGTCGCGAAGTTGATGCGTACATAGAAACTAATTGAGTTAGCCAAAACCATCATGGCGTTAATTAATGTTTCGATGGGAGCAAATCTCTTTCTAGTCATAGGCGAACAAACGGAAATAATAAGTCCATTCTTGTTGCCAGTATATTGGATCCATAACCGATAGAATGATTTGGTCTGCTGGATTTGTCTACATACTCCAGACACTTGCTACACTTGTTTTCCGCCGACCCCAAAATCCCATCTTCCGGTCCACTTGTTCGGAAGCTGAATATCGGCAAGTTACCCATTTGGAAAATTTTAATTTTTTCCCTATTCCGAAGACGTTTTCATTTTTCATGACTGTTACGCAAACATTTATTATTTCTATTATAGAGAGTTTGCGAGGATGCATTGTTTTTATAGTACACTACTCTCAATTTCTCATTAGGATAATTATATCCTTGGCACAATAAATCCTCGCAACCCCACGCTGTAATGTCGTACATTGGCATGGTTGAGAAGACCTAGCTAGCGAGGCCATTCAGATGGGTCAAAGCAGGACAGATAGTGCGTCCCTTCTGAAGGAGAGTCAAGGATGTGAATGTTACTCACATACGATCAGATACATAATCGTGTTTGAGTGGCTAATCAATGACCCGCGAGCCGGAGCCGAGTAGCCCAGTGGGCTGAGCACTTGGCTCTCATTCAAGAGGTCCCAGGTTCAAATCTGTGATCAGATATTGGTAAGCTACATTGATGAGATATGATAAGATGGAAACCATGGTCTATAGCTCCATTAGGTAACTTTTTGTTTGGTTAATTAATATGAGAGCTTTGTTCCTTCCCTCTAAAACCCTGAGGGGAGCATAGTTGTAGTTGTCTACATACACGAGCAAGTCAAATTGTTAAAGCTGCCATCGCAACTTAATACGCCAAATTGTTAATTGTCTACGCTTTGCAAAGCAAACCTTCTTCACCGGTGTGAGTGTCGATCAAGGATGACGTAACAATATTTTGAGTGTTGTTTGTTCAAATGATCCTTTGCACCAGTTGTATAAAATAGCATTCATCGATTTGTCTACACACATTTATTTGTCAAGTATGGACTTCGATTTAAACGCAGTCAGCTTGGTTTAGATTCAAGTTCATAATCGCTGCGTCCACTACCGGTCCAACGGTTATCAGTTTGTATTGCAGACTCTCGCGAATAGGTTATCTGAAATACATTTTGAATAAAAGAAATTTGATCTTATAGTGTCAAACATATCACAATGACTAAGCGAATTCGATCTACCACCCGACTGGCTAAATAGTCAGTGAAAGCAAGCCATCTTAAAAGTCTATGACAAAATTAGAAGCGCGGTCGGAATAAACGTTCTGTTCAATACTTAAAACTCAAAACGAAAACTTAGAAGCAGAAACGATTTTTATTTTAAAAACTATCACTTAACTCAAAGTAGGTCATCAAAGAAGTCAACAAAAAGTTAGTTGCATTTTGCAAACTTACAACGGGTGAAGTATTCATTTACACGAACATCACAAACCACGCAAGAAAAAATTAGTGAAATGTTTGCCTTTCATGATATATTCAATGGTAGCTTTGGAATGAGAGATTCGTGAGAATCGCTATCGTATGTTAACCAGTCACATTAGTTCGATGCACTGGCTTCACATAGCTCATTTTTTTAATGTTTGCTCGCAATCATAGGTGGTTCCCAACATTGATGTCATTGAGAAGGCAAATATTGTCAGGTTGAAGATGCCGAGTTCGGACAAGCAACGGCAAAATTCAAAAGTTATCCTTCTCTCTGATTTTCATTAAGGAATTTTTTATTCGCAAATCAATCTTTTCTAACTGTAACTCAAGTGAGTGATGAAAAACAAAAACGACGGGTCCGGATATACTAGCGTTGCGGGCCGGATTCGGCCCATGGGCTGTAATTTGGTAACCCATCTTCCATGTATATGACAACAGATTTTGAATGTCACAAGTTCGAAGTTGCATATCCCATTCAGCAACCCAAGTAATGAACAGACTTTCCTTCAGTGTAAACATACGGCTAGGGTTGTGTTAGGCAGTTGAATGATATGACGTTGCACAATCTATCTATAATCGTGTCGAACAGCTCTCTGACCAAAGAATTTGCAATTTGTGAAAACCGTCAATCAATTGAAGACACTAGTTTATTCAACCTTTAATATATGGTATACTCCTTTGTCTAACATGAGAGATAGATAGGTCAGTTGGTATTTTCTTTCACCAAATCAGAAAGTTTATATTTAAAAACATTTAACTCGAAACCAAATTGAAAATCCTACACAAAGACTAAAGTAAGCAACTTCGTGATCTGAAGAATTTGACATGTGAATCCAGTGATCCCCAATAATATTCTAGATGCTAGAATGACTTAGTCTACTTAATCATATAAGCGCTACTCTCTTTGTGTGGACTGCTGTCGACATAGAAGCATGGAAAATTGTCACACTTTCCTCAAATTCAATTTTCTTAGTTTAGTTGTATAGCTACTGTATCACTCCGACTGTCTGTTGTGATCGAAAACATCTCAACAATATCAGTTCACTGCAAAGCCTCGCGGTCATTAATGGTCATCTTCTGGCAGCTCATATTTTTATTCGTGAGAGTGAAGATGAGCGATCTAATAGAATATTTAACATAAAGATACTAAATTGTAAATCGCTTGTTTTCCCTTCATTTTTTATTTTTTTATTTTTAGGAACAGTTTAATTATCGGTTGCATGGATTCATTGATTTTGCTCATATTTTGGAATAACAGGAGAATATGAAATATTAAACGACAAGATCATTCTGCCATTTCTGCGGGGCATATCTCCTTTTTTTCTGCATTGGAATTTTATTTTTACAGTTCCCATGTATAGAAATCTGTACTCTGTCTTTCAGGGTCTCAGAAGCTATCTTTAGTAGAAGCTTTCAGATTTCTTAATTGCATAAGCAATTTTCCACTTCTACGATCGTACGTGCATCACCCACTGCAGGAAATTCAGGTGAACTTGTTGTGTCTTCGTAGGCAGCGTCGAATAATATATTTTCTTTCGAGGATAGTTCCTAATGGCATTCAGCCCACCTCTATTTTTTCTATTCATCCGTGATAACTTCCGATTTGTTAAGAGAAGTGCAGCCATTCTGATCATTCGTGGGCCTGCTTGCACAATCCGATCGTTTCCAAAATCAACGGTTAGCTGAATGTTTGACCAATGTCGAATAGTTATTCGCCCATCGTGCGTTAGGCAACCCTTCTGGATTTTATGAAATTTTCGAAAGTTGCATCACAGGGTTTATTTTCATATTGAATCTGCAAATATTGGCTGTAAGTCAATCTGCATTTTACCACTCAAGTTTGTCAAGCACCGCAAGGGCAGAACTTTGTTTTGCATCCCTCATTTGTTATCATCGGCTTTAACGTCAATTTAGGGGCAGCTTTTAAAGTTGTCTTTGGTGATTTTTGCACCGCGTCCTTGTGAGTATATCACAGCCGCCCTATGATTGTTTATGCTAAAGTTTGCGTTTATCTTCGGGCAGCTGACGTGTTTAGGTTGGAGGTAAATTTTTCTATGATGAACTGGTCGATTTGCATCTTGGTAGCTGTGGTTTCATGGAATCCTTCTATGTGCGATGATGGTAATATCAACTTGGTACAAATCGTGGCTCATAGGTGTTGCCAGGACACGCGGTATCGCGCAGAAAAAAGGTATGTGTCACGCAAGTAACATGATTAACGAGGAGAAATAATGGGCCTTATGAGCTTGCTCACAATAGCAAGAGCAGGGGCACGTTGGTCACCAATCGTTCATGCGTATTAGAATCTTTCAGTAGGCAAAGATGGTAGGTGGACATCGTGTCAACCTCTTCAGTAAATTGAGCTTGTGTCACCACGGTTGCTGATATTGAGGGACGAATAACATTCACCTAAATTTAAGAGGGTCCGTTTTTGAACCTTGATTGCAATATAAATCTTTCCAACACATCCTGTTGCCTCTTGTAGACAATCAGGGTTCACACGCTATGAAACCTGGGTTTCTCTGATAAACTTAGTTTGCACTGTTTAGAAGTTAAAAGCACCGTGTGAAAAGAAGCTACTATCTTCACGACACTGCTTGACAAGCAACAAACAGTGACTAATATTAGCTAAAAACATGTTTGAACCTATATGTCATAGTGGATTTCTACAAATTAACTGCAAGTTTAAGGAAAGTGAGCGTGGGAAGCCGGGTGCTATCGGAACAAAGTTACAGACTAAATATTCCTTTTTGAAAGATCTATTCAAGTTAGCGCGGAAATGTAAACGTCTTCTAAGAAGTTTTCAAGTCGGTGCTTGTCATCAGATACTCGTGGCTAACTGACAAAGGAGCAATAGCTGGTAGAAGAAAGTCACTCTATTTAAACCTCAAAACAATCTAATTTATAATGAATAACTTCACTATCATTTGCATTGCAACACATTCATCGATTATTGCTCTGGTGTAATCTTTTTTTTACTGCAATTTACACAAAAAGGAGAAAAAACATGTGTTTCGTCTTGATTTTTTTTGCTTCGTTGTAATAAAGTGTAGCACCAAATCGCATATAGTTACGATTTCTTTAGGAGAAGTACCAAGAATTCAATATAATGTGTCTGGAATGTTCTAATGCCATAGAACTTTATGCTGCTCCTATTGATGTTTTGTGCAAGAGAGATAGAACATTAACTACTGATTTATAGAAATGATGTTGTCTGAACACCTTTCTCTGTCTTCATATGGATAAAATCAGTGAAGTCGAACTAATAACAAAAAAATTAAAAGAAGAATGGTCAAAAAATAAATTTAACAGAGATCAGTGGAGTGATCGAAAATTAAGAGACGATATATAAATCGATAGGAATGAATTAATCGGGTTGACAAACACCATACTTCATAATTCACAATGTATTGACTTAAAAAGCGATTAACCTTCCAAGAACCATTGGATAATGTCTATATAATATAGTCAGTATAAAGAAATAAAGCAATAGTACATATTCGAGGTCCACAATACAATCTGTTATGCATTAATACGCATGTTCGAGGTTTGATGTGCTTTTCATGTATGACAGTAATTGCTGTTTGAATGCGTTTTATTTCGAAGCCTATACAGTATATTCCTATATTCCGGTAGATCGTTCCACATGAAATAAACACGAACGGAGATAAAGTGCCGCCAGCAGCTCAATCGTGTATGGGGTACAACAAGTGATCTGGAGTGACGCTTGGTAGTTTGTGTTCCCTGCCTAAGAACAATGACGTGATTGTGTCCGTTTAGGATCAGTTAGGTTACGGTAAGTGAGAAAGAGGTCTGGAAGTTTTCCATGACGGTTTACAACCACTGCTTTCATCGTGTTTCGTAAGAGCTCACCATAGTCTCTCTTGGAGCACATGGAGGCCAAGACACAAAACACTAAATAAAAGAGTATGACGGATAAACCATTAAATCACACAGGTATAAAAAATACCCAAATAAATTAGAAAACTTGGAAACCTGTGTCACCGAGAATTGCAGTGTTTCGGCTGAAGGGGAAACCTTTCAACGTTACCGTTATCGCAGTCTACGCATCGACCCTTGTTGCAGATCTAGACGTGAAAGACGCCTTCTATTGCCAGTTGCAAGAAACTGTTAGTCAAGTTCAAAGGCGTGATGTACTTTTTGTTGCTGGCGACTGGAATGCACGAACCGGGCTTACACACCAGACACATACTTGAAAAGTTTGGTATCGGCGAACGCTGTGAAAATGGCACCCGTCTAATTAATTTCGCAAATTTCAATCGGATGTGTGTCACGAACACGCGTTTCCAACATCCTCGGAAGCATCTACTCACCTGGTACTCCAATGACGGCCGCACTGCCAATCAGATCGATTATATTTTAGTACGGTCGCGCTGGATGTCGTCTGTCGAAGATTGTAGATCATACCGAGGAGCTGACGCCGGCGGCATAGCAGGTTCCGACCACACATTGGTAAGTGCCAAGCTGAAACTTTATCTCAAATCCCGGCAACGACACCAACCTACTAAGCGCTTCAATGTTTCTGCCCTGGATGGTACACCGAATCGCCCAGCCCTATCGAACGCCATCACCTTGAAGCTCGCATCTGGTCAACAGGAAACGCACACAGATAATACTGATGTGGAACGCAAATGGGTACACCTGAAGACATCCACCCAGCTTGCCTCTCTAGAAATACTCGGGACTACAATAGTCGTCAGAAGGATTGGGTCTCCGAATCGACAATACAAGCATCACATAAAGCCAGAATTGCCCGATTGAGCAACTCACCTGATTATCGCCGCTTGCGACGAGAAGCAACAAGATCAGCTCGCAATGACCGAAAGCGTTACTGGACAGACATAGCTACTGCAATGGAGTCAGCTGCGAATGTTGGAGATTTCGGAGGACTGTTTCGATTGATTCGTAAAGCGTCCGGGAAACGCAATACTGAATCAATTTTAAAAAGTGCGACTGGCGAGCTGATTCCCGACATCGAAGATAAAATTGCAAGATGTGTGGAACATTTCTCACAGTTACTCAACCGTCCATACAATGGAAACTTCAATGTGTACCACACCCCAGTAGCATCTACTCTTCTGATTGCTCACCTCCAACAGAGCAGGAAATTACATCTGCAATAAGCCGGTTGAAGAATCGGAAATCCCCAGGAGAAGACGGTATCCCCGCTGAAGTCTATAGGGCATGTACAGGAGCACTTCTATCATCACTGCATGCTTTGTTTTCTTCTATCTAGGAGAAAGAAATCTGTCCATCTGACTTTGATCGGTCATCCTATTACTATTCCCGAAAATGGTGACAGATCATTGTGCGATAACTACCGCGGCATCAGCTTACTTAACACAGCTTCTAAGCTGTTCGCTACCATCTTACTGAACCGCTTTCGGATGAGCGTCACCTTCGCACTCGCCCCAATCAAGGGGGATTTCAGCCGGGAAGAGGAGTATTGATCAGATATTCCCTATTACGAAGGATCTTGGAACATCGAAATGAATTTCAGCAACCACCGTCGCTTGCTTCGTTGACTTCCGTGCAGCTTTTGACTCAGTTGATCGAAGCTCACTATGAAATGTCATGCCACACGATGGATTGCCTTCGAAACTCGTCAATCTGATCAAGGTATATTATTCAGCCACCAAAGCCAGAGTCCGGGTGTATGGAGAGGAATCAACCGACTTCATCCTACACAGCGGAGTACGTCAGGGTTGTCCCTTATCACCTATCCTGTTCAATTATGTGATTGAGTGGATAATGAACAATTCACTTGAGGGATTCCAAGGGCGTTCAAGTTTCCATCGATTGGTGGATAACAGATGTTGACTATGCTGATGACGTTGTACTACTTGCCGAGAACTTTGAAGACATGCAGCGTATTCTGGACCGCGTCACAAGATATTCCACAGCATTGGGCCTCGAAATTAACGCTCACAAACCAAATCGTTCGCTGTCGGCCTAGCTTCGTTTAATCAATATCTTTCTGTATCTGGTACCCCGATCGAATGGTTTCCGACTTTAGATACCTCGGTTCCAAACTACTACCGAATGGTCAAGCCGAAAGACGAAATAGCACTCCGGATCGATCGCGCCAGAGTGGCCTTCTTCCAACTGAAGAACTTACTCTGTAGAAGGACTGAGATAAGCCTCGAAACGGAAGCCCGGGTCTACATGGCTGCTATCCGCCCAGTACTACTCTACGGATGTGAGACCTGGCCACTGCGTGCAGAGGATGTAAGAAAGCTTGAAGTCTTCTACCATTGGTGCTTAAGATACATAACAAAGACCAGGTGGATTGACAGGCTCTCCAATGCAGCCGTTCGATGCAAATGTGGGAACATCTTGAAACTATCGGTATGGATCCAACGCCGACGTCTGCAATGGTTCGGACACGTCCTCCGCAAACCAGAAGATGCACTAGTCAGGACGGGCTGTGAGACCTATGCAATACGTCAACTGGCGTCGCCGCCGAGGTGGACAGTTAAAAATCTGGATTTCTACAGTGAAGTCAGACGTCGAGCGTCTGGCTTACGCAACGTTTACGTATCGCGTCACTGGGATCAGCGCTGGTTTCCATTTGTGCTGAGTTAGCTGCCAACCGCCAAGCCTGGGCAGGGTGCCATACGTAATATCACTGGAGCCGGCTTATCCTCAAGTAGGAGACAGCCGCAGTAAAGTAAGTAAGCAAATAAATTAGACGCTTATAGCCATAATTGGAAATTTATTACTATTGAATGGAAATGTTCACAGAATCTCAAACAAAATTCTAAATCAGTCTTCTGATTAGCCTCTGATTGAGTTTCTATCAATCGTCCTGCACCAAGTAAATATACTTGAAAACACACACTAATCAGGTTGCACTATTTCTTCATCAGACCAAATGGAAGGAGTTTCATTTTTTTGTTGCAGGAAAATAAAGGTTAACAAATGAAATTTGGTCACAACGCCACTGTAGAAAAAGTTTAACCAGATAAACGTTTCCTCTGCCAAGCAGGTATTGTAAGCCGGGATATATGCGTTAAATCGATACCAATCAAGAACCAAGTTTCTCAACTGAAAGGTTTAAGCGATTCTACGGAATCAAACAATAATAAGAGGACAAACCTCAACGGTTAAATACACACTCCAAACTCGATATAAGTAGGATTGCTTCCTGGTGAAGATATAACTACAAACAGTTAATGACAAACAGTATATGACGAGAGACTTGCTTCTCATGACGGCACCGTCAACCCCACCAATCAAGGACCAAGACAATTGTGCAGTTAAACATAGCGGTAGAGAAGTGAAAAGAAAAGAAAAGAAAAAGAAAAGAAAAGATCAATATGGGGGATAGGGGTAGCAGGATCGGGAGTTGGGGTATGCACACGGAAATTTCTTTACATCCATTTCTCGAGTAGAATATTCTAATGTCATCGCTCGATATTATGCCCACAGTAGACGTGATTCTCACTCCATGGGATTCGGACCACAGGTGAGTTTTAGTTGGACGTAAAGTGTCGAAAATGGATGGAGAATACGGATGAATTCTGCAATGGATAAAGGGTGACATTCTACGCCAGGCATTGCCAAAGAGTTCTGAATGACAACTTGGTAGTCTGTGGGACATCCTTATGATCATTGATACACGAAATGTTAAATGGGTGTTAGTAGGCTGCAACATAGATGGACTATTTCTCTGTTACGCAGCATTACGTGCTTCAGTCATGCTAATCGCATTCTTGGAAAGCGTATGATTCACAACAATCTGGAGCAACACGGTGAATCACGGAGTAAATTGTTCAACATTCACTTAACATTATTAGTTTGATTCATAACCATTATATTTATCTCTCATGTTGATGTCATGAATACCATTAAAAACTTCTTTCCCACATTTTAGCGTCATTTTTTACGAAAATTAAAAAAGGCTTTTTGGATTTAAAAGCTTGAGTGTGCTATCCTAAAATGTTATTTCTTGGCTTTCAATGCAGATATATGGACATTTAATGGGTGTATAATTTATTGAATTTTCGTACGAAATCTATAATATTAATGTACGTTCTATTAATGAGTAGGACAAACTCCAAGAAGAAGGGAATGTATTTGTGTTCGCTTTTCAAAATACCACATTGACTGTGTACATGCACTTTCACAGGATAACCAGCTTAAAATCTTGGTATCCTGTCAAAGATCAATAACAATCTCCGTGATAAAATTTGTGTTCTTGTTTTGATACCTAAAATAATAAGCAGTCACTACGCTTTAACATTGTAGACTCGTAAATTCTGACACTCTTTTATAAGTTTGAACAGTTAAATATGTGTAACTTATCATTTGTAAAGTTTACGTCTGGTCATATTCGTCAGAAGCATCAGCCAACAGCAGCTTGTTCCGACAATTTTTGGCCTCCATCTAAAGTTATCAGATGAAAAATATCTTTCAAATGATCGAACAAACATTTTGAGAAAATGAGCACATCCCACGGAAAAGATGATTTCACTGAGGCAATAAACGACCGCTTCTAAGTATTTTTACCATGCCATAGAATATACAAGTACATTATCATATAAACAATTCAATTACAGCCTGACTACTTATTCTTTCATAAGTAGAATTAAATTTAGCAATTAATTTTTAGTTACTGAATTACTCAATGTGCGCTTGCACTGTTCTTTT
>JALGAQ010000009.1:4293262-4319657 GCA_028829895.1 Sinotaia quadrata
CAAAACTACAATTTTTGAACAATACTTAATGATTCCCTTGCTTTTATCTGTACTATCGTTTGTTTGACACCAGGCCTCTACATGGGTACAAAGATAACAGAGATGCTTAGAGAAGTATCATTTCCTATTCAGATTCCATTTCCTCCGACAACTGATGATGCTAAGGGATTAGAAGGTTGCCTACGTGCAGGTACTTTGCCGGTAACTGATAGGGTTTGTATTAGGATAATTAACACAAACACTAATGGGTCCCCAATGATTATGGATAATCGGGACCTCATTTAATCAAGTTGGATAGCTTTTTTATTCACAATATTTTGGATTTCAAGAGTAGGAGGAGCCCATAGTCAAATACCGCCCCCAAAATACCCCTTCATTACCGTGGTTGGGTAATTGCCTGCAATTACCTCACGAAATGCTCTCATACTGCGCGCGTCTCCTATAGCCTCTACAGGGAAGTTCAATTTGTTTCTTTCACGTGGAGTGGGCGTTTGCGCAAAATGCAAGATGTCGGAAGCCGGTGTCTGGAGCTAAAACCGGGTTGGTGAATCATTGGTACTTCACCTAGGGGAGATGGTAAACCCTGATTCTAAAAAATGGAAACGGCGCTTCTCCGCTTCAACCAGACTCGAGAGGTATTGGAGATCTCGTCGAATCAAATCACTCCGAAAGGCGTATGAACCAATCTTCTTGGCCACTCGATTCAGCAACGAGGATTCATTGGACATCCTCCGTAGTTCAATGCCAACCGAATTTTTATTGGTTACCGATCTCCCATTGGATAGTGAACTCCATAATTCACTCGCTTCCTTGCGGATTAATTCAAGAAACAAAGGATCTGGGTGAGGACTCCCAAGTCAACTCCCTGTCTCGGCTGGGTAACCGGACAGTATCACACCCGCTTTCAAATCATGGACTTATTAATCTGATGGAGTTACCTAAGCTCTCTCGCGCTCAATGTTCTCAGGACTGTGTTGTTGAGCAAGCTCTACATAACAAAGTATCTGATTTAGGGTATGCCGACCACTTTTTACTACTTTTGAAGAATCCACAGGCGCTTCAGACTGTTTTAGACCTGATTGTGGCATGTGGGTATGGAATGTATCTCGGACCGACAAAGTGTAAAGTCTTTATACAAGACTGGCAAGGGCCTGTGCCGGTGCTAACCCTTAACTATGTTCCACTCGAAATTGTGGATCAGTTTGTTTATTTGGAGAGTCCTGTTACCAGTGGTAGAGATATTCGCACCGGGGTTGCCCTCCGAAGAGTAAAAAACTAGGCGGGTGTTTTTTAGCCTCAAGCATCTTTGGCGTAGACGCGACGCCAGTGTTGCCTTGAAAAGCAGAGTCCACCGCGCAACTGTACGTGCTGTGTTGCTGTATGATTGCGAACTTTAGCCACTTCGCGCAGGAGATGGTCTGTGTTTGAAAAACGCTGTCTTCGAAGCATCGCTCGCGTTCAACGGCAGCACCATGTAAGCGACATCATTTCCGTTCACTGACATCGCTGGCTGGGGCACGTTCTTCGTATGCCTTCCCATCGCTTACCTCAACGTTCCTCACTAGCCTTCCGTGGACCCGACTAGAAGAGAGAACGCGGCGGTCAAACCATGACTTGTAGGCGAAGCATGAAGAATCTGACGAATGATCTAGGTCGTGCTGGATCCTGTCGATTGCGAGGATGAGTCCGAAGGACCGATGAGACTCAATGGCTAAAGATATTGAAAGACATGGCGCAGAACAGAAATCAGTGGCGTGTTTGCTGTCTTGCGTGCCATGCTTGACCCACTCTCTCATTCTCCTATTTCCCCTCCTAAAACAGTACAAAAAACGGCGTACAGATGAAAAAACTATAAAAAGCACAAAAACAACAAGAAAAAATTTAAGCAAAAATTGTTCCACATTTTCCTGAGCTCTTAATATCCTCAATCCTCAATTCTATTGTGTGCTGTCTTAGACTTGACAATTCCAAATTCTTCTTGAAACCAGTCTCACGCTTGAAGTGTGAAACATGTTTCGGAGAATTATCAGCCGCTGAAAATGATAGCTCGTATCTAACGTGTGCTCCGAATCTTTAACGATTGGCTGCTTGTTGCGCGCGTCTTTACGAACAGAGAAGAAAGACTGAGGAGAAAACAAGTGAACTTGCCCTAAAAAGCATCTCCACTATTGACCCGACTTAAATTGACGGCGCGCCTAACACTCATCAATTTCTTAAATATGAAAAATAATAATCGGATACATATTCGCAACCATGATCAGGTGTTTCGGCTATTCGATTAGAATTCTAATATATTTGGAGAGCATCAATAAGCGGGTCAGATAGTGGATAGCAGTTACAAAAATTTATTGATTGTCTCATTGATAAACACGTTGAAATGTGGAAAGTTGTGCATGACCAATCGAGATCTGATTTCTCCACGCATCTCCTTCGACGGTATTCCGTATTTTTCCTGTAATCTTTTTTTATAAATTTATACACGACTTGCGAGGAAAAACTGGTGATTAGTTCATTTCCACTTTTTCTAAACACGCTCCATTTTTATCATGCTCTCAACGTTCCTTATTTCCGATTTTCGAGTTCGTTAGACTGTTTCAATGCTATGTCTTGTAGCTTTGCTATCGCGCAATCTCATGATATAGGGCAAACGTTTCAATCGTACGTTTTTTATTCTTCGTCAGAGCTTGTACGCATTCGGTTACATATATAGATATATATATATATATCACAAACTTATAGATACAAGCGATATACCGTACATTAACAGAAAAATGTATAAACTATCTATGCAGAGTGGGGGAAGGATAAAGGAACTACAACAAGAGCGCCACTGACTTCGATTTTAAGCCGTATCTGCTGGTGTTTCCAGCCAGGCGGACTCAGAATCTCGGAAACCGAGATGAACTTGCACAACCTAGAACAGCTGACAAACTTCTCATTCCTCCAAGTAGAGTCTGTTTGGGCAAACAGTGCACAAAGCTTACAGAGGACAAGAAAGCGAGTGTTAATTGCGCGGAGAATGATGAGGTATGGCATCGTGTACTAGGGATAGAATGTCGACCCCAAAGCGGAATAATTTTACTTTGTCTCCGTTGGCGGGAAAGTGCTTAAGTCCACCCACCGCTTACTTTGGCGCGCCTAACTGGCGCTTCTTGGGCCTGACAACAAGAAATAACGTGGTCATCTCATAAATGATGAATTACTGATTATCAAAATCAATTCTAACGCGAAGCGAATTGTTTTAAAATTGGAACGGAAACCGCCAAAATGTTTTTAAATTGTTCATGTAAATGTGATATTCCAAAATCTGCTTGAATGCAAGATACTACCCAGTTTCCTATGTCGAAGTTGGAGATTGTACCTAGGGACCTCATTCTGAGTCTTTACTCGACATGTCTAACATACAGTGTCGCTCTATACAATTATTTCTGAATTGATTATTATTTTCCACTACGAACAGTAATTTTTTCTATTGAAACGGTGAGGCAGTAGGTTGCGACTGCAGATCTTTGTAATAACTAGACTTTTATTCCTTCATGAAGTCTGTTTCACTCTTGGTAACTGAGTAGTAGCTATCTTACATACAATATGCATTTGCATGGTTACATACTTAGCTATATTTCTGAGATGACGAACGACAAAAATCGTTCTTGTAAATGACGATAGTTTGTCATTGTGAATTATCATTATCAAATCCCTTTTTTTTCCGTAGTTATCATCCGGAATATGGTGAACGGCCCAGACCACTTGTTATGGTTCTATTGCAGACAATGCTGACGATCGCCACACAATACCAGACAGTATCAATTTCAAACGCGTTAAATTCTGATTTTCTGAATCAACTCTTACGAGGGGTTGCTGTGGACCCAGATCCCGCTATTCGCATAATTGTACAGAAAATATTGCATGCCCTTATTGATAGACATGGGAATACGGAAAGACTTCTAACTGTTCAGTAAGTGAAGATTTTTTCATAAAGAATTCGGAAGTATCAGAACATATAATGTAGTCCTCATTATTTTTTTGCCTCAAGTTTGTTTCTTATGACACCATAGAACAAAATTGTATTTGTAGATTATAATTATCCATAATTTTGTCTGTTAGACCAACTGTCTTTATTTAGTAACAGTTGCTGTTTTACTCTTTGGTCTGGTAAAGAAGCTTCCGTTTCATAGGCTCTATCAATCACAATGGGTGATCTGCTAAAGTTTATCCTTATCGACCGACCTGATTCAAGAGTTTGTATTTCGAGTTTATTTAGTGCCTTATGTATAACAACTTGTGAAGCAATCTATTTTTTGCGCATATTTGAGATTGCATCAGTCGGTACATTCTATGGCATATGCTATTTAAAGCGGTTTACAGCTTAGTTCACCTTTGATTTTAGCATTTTACCTTTCTTGGTATGCTTAGTATCTTGTTGACTGAAACTTTCGCTCTTTATTTCTCTTTAAATGGATGATTTGATGTCTCGAAAACACCTGTGCATATCCTGTTTACAAATTATGAAGGGGACTGCTAGCACTTGTTCTCTTTGTTCAGTGTTATGATGACTCCAGCAATTTGAATCCAGCGGTATTAATCACATGTATTCCTTACTCATGACTTTTTACTACCTTAATGCGGCTGTATCCTACTTGAGGATGAGCCGGTTCCAGTGATATCACGTAAAACACCTGCCCAGGCTTGGCGGTTGGCAGCTAACTCAGCACAAATAGAAACCCAGTGCTGATCCCAGTGACGCGACCCGTAAACGTTGCGTAGGCCAAGATGCTCGACATCTGACTTCACTGCAGAAATCCAGGTTTTTAACTGTCCACCTCGGCGGCGACGCCAGTTGACGCATTGCATAGGGCTCACAGCCCGTCTGACTAGTGCATCTTCTGGTTTGCGGAGGACGTGTACGAACCATTGCAGACATCGGTGTTGGATCCATACCGATAGTTCCAAGATGTTACCGCATTTGCATCGAACGACTGCATTGGAAAGCCTGTCAATCCACCTGGTCTTTGTTATCTATCTTGAGCACCAATGGTCGAAGACTTCAAGCTTTCTTTCATCCTCTGCATGCAGTGGCCAGGTCTCACATCCGTAGAGTAGTATTGGGCGGATAGCAGCTTGGTAGACCCGGGCTTTTGTTTCGAGGCTTATCTCAGTCCTTCTCCAGAGTGAGTTCTTCAGTTGGAGGAAGGCCACTCTGGCGCGATCGATTCGGAGTGGGATTTCGTCTTTCACTTGACCATTCGGTAGTAGTTGGGAACCGAGGTATCTAAAGTCGGAAACCATTTCGATCGGGTTGCCAGATACAGAGAGATATTGATTAGACGAAGGTAGGTCGACAGCGAACGATTTTGTTTTGTGAGCGTTAATTTCGATGCCCGATGCTGCGGAATATCTTGTGACGCGGTCCAGAATACGCTGCATGTCTTCAAAGTTCTCGGCAAGTAGTACAACGTCATCAGCATAGTCAACACCTGTTATCCACCAATCGACGGAAACTTGAACGCCTTGGAATCCCTCAAGTGAATTGTTCATTATCCAGTCAATCGCACAATTGAACAGGATAGGTGATAAGGGACATCCCTGATGTACTCCGCTGTGCAGGATGAAGTCGGTTGATTCCTCTCCATACACCCGGACTCTGGCTTTGGTGGCTGAATAATATGCCTTGATCAGATTGGCGAGTTTCGAAGGCAATCCGTCGTGACATGACATTCCATAGTGAGCTGCGATCAACTGAGTCAAAGGCTGCACGGAAGTCAACGAAGCAAGCGACGGTTGGTTGATGAGATTCATTTTGATGTTCCAGAATCCTTCGTAGTAAGAATATTTTATCAATAATCCTCTTCCAATCTAAAATCCCCCTTGATTGGGGCGAGTGCGAAGGTGACGCTCATCCGAAAAGCGGTTCAGTAAGATGGTAGCGAAGATATTAGAAGCTGTGTTAAGTAAGCTGATGCCACGGTAGTTTTCGCACAATGACCTGTCACCCTTTTTCGTGAACGGTAGTAGGATTGACCGACCAAAGTCAGATGGACAGATTTCTTGCTCCCAGATAGAAGAAAACAAAGCATGCAGTGATGGTAGAAGTGCTCCTGTACATGTCTTATAGACTTCAGCGGGGATACCGTCTTCTCTTGGGGATTTCCGATTCTTCAACCGGCTGATTGCAGATACGATTTCTTGCTCTGTTGGAGGTGAGCAATCAGAAGAGTAGATACTAATGGGGTGTGGTAACACATTGAAGTTTCCATTGTATGGACGGTTGAGTAACTGTGAATAATGTTCCACCCATCTTGCGATTTTACCTTCGATGTCGGGAATCAGCTCGCCAGTCGCACTTCTTAAAATTGATTCCGTATTGCGTTTCCCGGACGCTTTACGAATCAATCGAAACAGTTCTCCGAAATCTCCTACATTCGCAGCTGACCCCGTTGCAGTAGCTATCTCTGTCCAGTAACGCTTTCGGTCATTACGAGCAGATCTTATTGCTTCTCGTCGCAAGTGGCGATAATCAGGTGAGTTGCTCAATCGGGCAATTCTTGCTTTATGTGATGCTTGTATTGTCGATTCGGAGACCCAATGCTTCTGAGGAATAGATGTAGTCCCGAGTATTTCTAGAGAGGCAAGCTGGGTGGATGTCTTCAGGTGTACTCATTTGCGTTCCACGTCAGTATCATCTGTGTGCGTTTCCTGTTGACCAGATGGGAGCGTCTAGGTGATGGCGTTCGATAGGGCTGCGCGATTCGGTGTAACATCGATGGCAGCAATATTGAAGCGTTTAGAAGGTTGGTGTCGTTGCCAGGATTTGAGATGCGGTTTCAGCTTGGCACGTACCAATGTGTGGTCGGAACCTGCTCTGCCCCCGGCGTCAGCCCCTCAGTATGATCTACCATCTTCGACAGAAGACATTCAGTGCGACCGTACTAAAATATAATCGATCTGATTAGCAGTGCGGCCTTCATTGGAGTACCAGGTGAGTAGATGTTGAAAACGCATGTTCGTGACACACATCCGATTGAGATCTGCGAAATTAATTAGACGGGTGCCATTTTCACAGCGTTCGCCGAGACCGTGTCTGGTGTGTAAGTCAGATAGCCCAGTTCATGCATTCCAATTGCCAGCAACAAAGCACATCACGCCTTTGAACTTGACTAACAGTTTCTTGCAACTGGCAATAGAAGGCGTCTTTCACGTCCGGATCTGTAACGAGGGTAGACCGCGTAGACAGCGATAACGGTAACGTTGAAAGGTTTCCGCTTCAGCCGAACCATTGCAATTCTCGGTGATACAGGTTTCCATGCTAAGAATGCTTTCTGTGCCGTAGGACCGAGTATGATTGCCACTCCCTTTTTGTCCAGATCCATCGACTGTGGTACATCCGGTATGAAGAGTCCACCGATGGTACTTTTATACGCGCTGATCCAGTGCCAGGGAGCCGAACTTCCGATAGACATGCGATTTCCACCTTGTAGTCATGCAGAGTGCGAGCTGTTATGGACTGGCTTCCAGGATCAAGTAACGTTCTGACATTCCAACATCTAATATAAACAGATTTTCTTATATTAATACATCCAAATCGTGGTTCAGCCTGGCTTCTGGAGGAGTACAGGGCGCGTCGCTGCCCCGGGGACGCCGTAGCATGAGCGCGATTTATATTGCAAAACAAATTCACAGTGATTTCTTGGAGTTCGTTGGGGGATTTCCTTGCAGATGATGTCCCCTCGTCATCCACCGTTTTGTTTGAAGACGCACCTCTAGCCTTTGCACGTCCAAGTGCCCTCCACAATGGAGCAGCATAGATGGTTGCCGGTGTCCTTTGAAAGCTCATACGCCATTTGGGAGCACGATCATGTATCCCTGTGGCATGAGAACCCTTTTGTTGCAGGAACTCGCGCCATTTCATGGCACCGTCGTCAGGCTCATGTGGCATTTTATATGAGACTCGATTGCCAGTTGGGAATCCACCACGCCCTGGTCGGACCACCGCCAAAGTCCCGTTAGCCCATGCACGATCAACCATCGTAACATGGTTGCCACCGTTGCACCACGATGTGGAGGGGTTGGACTTACTCATGAGTAGCTTAGTGACTGATTACTAATTGTGAAGGCGATCAGTTCAATGTGTTTGTTGCGCTGGTTATTACACCTTAACTGTTGCATTATTTTCTCATCTCATTATTGAACCATATTAAGCAATCAAACTACTCTAGAGACCGATCGTTGATAATCGTTGCAACCTGTATCTCAGTTTTGTCCTAATTTGGGTTACTAAGACGTGATTGATCAAACTAGGAGAGAAGTTCTACTAACTGTGATAGACTGAATAGTTTTCACTATTTCTGCAGTGTATCCATTTTAAATAGGGTTACAAACGTAGTTGTTGAGCCTGTCCGCTCTGAAGCATCTAGAACTAGTTTTCGTGGTTGCTTCAGATTTGACAACTGGGCGGTATCTCGACTCGATTGAGGTGAGATAAATGATCAACACAGTTAGACTTGCTAACCGAAAAGAATCAATAATCTGTACGATGTCTTTTATTTTTTTCATTTTGTATACCTCAAAGTTAAACTTGAGCCTCAAAGATTATCGGCAAATGTTTGCGTAAGAGTTACTTGATTCCATTATCATAATATATGCGACAATTTTATGGATTAAGATGTATTGGGTCGTGTCTAAGCTGCATTATCTATTCTTCCGATATAGAATTTACTTAGATCAACCTCTGAATAAACTGTTCGTGTGGGAAGAACCCTCTCGACAAGATATTCTCTTCATGAAAAAAGTGAGTTACCATTCATTGGCTTCTTCTGAAGAATGCATGTTCAATTTTCTTTATTATGCTACGATACGAATTCGGAGATGACCTTGGTAAAATGACTGCCTAGGTAAATGACGTGAAAGTCATCAGACAAGAGTTTAGTAACGCTCTGTAAATATCGCTTTGTCACTACACAGTAGAAGTAGTCGATGAATTCCCGTTTATACGGGTCATTATCTTCAGACTTTCCCTGGTCTCCGAAAACATGGCTATCGGTAAATCACATCTAATGAAAACCGATTGAGAAAGTCATAAGTTGACTGTCAGTACGATAATATAAGTGTGTGTTCTGAAAGACTTACGTCACGGTGGTGAAACGTGGACACTGTTCCATCGGTAACAAAAACGCAACTTATATCCTCCGGAAAATCCAAATAATTCATATTAACTGACAAAACGATGTCGCAAACCAGACTTTCCTCTAATATACTGGGCTCCAAAGGATATTAGCTCTCCTGTTTCACAAATATTTTTGGTGGCTTGACCACCTAAAACGAAAGGAAGATAGCCACACATGTATTGCAGCCTTCCTATCGATTCCAGAGAAATCGAAAGACCAATGTGCGCTACAAGCGTGACCTTAAATCTGGAGACCCATCAAGATAGCGGTTGCAATAACGAAAGAAAACTACATGAAATCAAGCATCAGTAGTGTAAGCGCGAATGAGAAACGAGAGATATATTGTCTACCATAATTGTGGAACAATCTACGTCAACGGTCGGTTTCAGAAGTTACAAGTCGCGATGTATTATTATTATTAGTGGTAGGTAGTTGCGCTGCCACACTGAGACGTTTCCTCAAAAGTTCACCCACATCACGGCAGCTGCAAGTTGACTTTTGATTTAGGAACCGCTGTTGTCTTTGTATTCACAGGTCTTGGTTTACTGTGCTTATCGATAAACAACGTCGGATAGCTATTTTCAGTTAGTGTACGTCGGATCGGAGTTAACTCTTCCTGTGAAGTTTCCTTCGAACACAACCTCCGCGCTCTTTAAAAGAGTGTTTTAACGGGCCAAGTTTATACTGACACGGTACGAAGCTGTGAAAGTGTAAGTACTGACCGGCCCATGTTGGTTTGCGGTAAACGGAACGCAAGACTGAACCAATAGCTCGTCGACTAAGATGTAAGTTCAGGAAGGGTAAGGAAATATTTCTTTCGTGCTCAATATTGGGTTGAATGTCATTATGTAGAGCATTCAGGCTTCTCAGAATATCCTCATATTGACCTCTGTCCTTACCAATATGTCATCGACGTATCTACGGTACGGTATTAAGTCGTCCAATTTTTTGAAAACCTTTTCTATCGTGAAGTGTTCCACCTGCTTGTAGATGACATTGATGATTTCGTTCAGGGGGACATTGGTGAAAAGGGCCTTCATGTCCATACTAGCTATGGCAGCATTATGTGCGTTGACGGTGTCCGATATTTCATCCATTTCAAAACTGTCTCGTACTGTTCTACTTACAAGTGATCGATTAACTGGTTCCAATACCGTTACCAGCCATTTGGCGAGTTCACGCTGGTGGGAATTGTACATTGAGAGAATGAGTCTCAATGGTACATCGGGCTTATGCAATTTCGGCAACCCATATAATTGTGGCGTTTGTGTTCCCCTTGGTTTTAGCGATTTTGCCAATTTCTCAGAGATAAAATTTCCTTCTAATAATCGCTGCATTTCAGCTCCAACTCCACAGGATTGTCAGGCGTGTTATCTTGCTTGAACCTAGTGGTGTCATTCAAGATATCCATCATTTTGTGTTCATATTTTGTCCGGTTAAGTATCACTGCGCCACATCCTTTATAAGGATGTAGATTCACAACGTTTTTTGTTCTGAGTGCCCATTGACTCGGCGTCAATGGGCATTTCTGTTTAGTAGGAGTTATGCGGAACTGCCGCTCTAGATCAGCCGATGTGGATTTCAACCAATTTTGATCCTCTTTACAGGTTGGCGTTAGCTTGGATAATTGGTCGAAGAAAAGCTCGAATTAGGCTTGCGTCTCGACACAATGGAATGCAAAACTTCAAACCACATGATAATGCTTCGAGCTGCAATTCATCCAATTGGATAGAGGACAGATTGGTTACCTATTTTTCTGGGTTCGGCGGAAGGAAAACTCATAAAGATAATGTTTTAGTGAGTTTTCTAGGCGTTCAAGCACATAACACACGATTTTCTTGACAGCAGACTGACAGAAATTGATGTATATACACAGACACACCAGATTTAGTCCATCCAAAATAACACGTTTCACGCTGACGAAGACGTTCTCTAGCAGCATCTAGGTGAGATTCCGTCCTTCGAAGGTTCGCATGATTTGATCATAGTCGCGCTGATTTCAGACGCTTGCAATAAATCGCCGGGTATCGATGCGTCCGTTTGCATTTCTCCAAAAAACCGATTCCGATAAGCTGTGTTGCAATCTTGCATTTAAACCTCACCAACTCGTCCAATACCTTCACAGTTTCCTTCAGAAGTCATCTTTTTACATACTTGAAGCATGAAATTCCCGATATGAAGGCGAGTGTGCACATCTTATCATTGCGAACAGTAACAAAAATGCACAATTTTGGCCAAATATTTCTCTGTATATCATCAGGTGCATACTGCAGATCAAATGTTTATATGGAAACCGGGAGGGAGGTTAAGATGTCGTCAGCATACTCTAAGTCAGATACTCTGTTTTGTGGTTCAAGTTCAACGCCACAGTTCTCAAGACCTTGCAGCGCTTTCTGAAGGACTTCGTCGATGAGAAAGTTAAACAGGAATGGTGAGATAGGGCAACCTTGTCTCATTCCACTTGAGACGGGAAAAGGTTTCGAAAGACTATTATAGAACTCGTGCCGAGGTTTGTTGGCACATTGCTTTAAGGATGGAAATATATCTCTCGGGTACTCCAAACCGCTACACACATTGCCGCAGAGCTGACCTTCCAACAGAATCACAGGCTGCACGGAGGTCTAGGAATGCTATGACAGTTGGTCTTCGGTGGCAATGGTGTCGTTCGAGTACTTGGTGTAAGGCGAAGATGTGGTCAATGCATCCATAACCGGCGGACAACCGGCTGCTCCTCTCTGGTCTGTTCTTCACGTAATTTGATCAATCTACGAAGAAGGATTGACGTTACCCCGATAATTGGTGCAATCATTGCGTGAATTCTTTTTGAAGGCGAGGGGGTTGATGATTGACTCTCACCAAGCTGATGCGACCTTTTCTAATTGCCAGATGAGTTTGAAAATGGGCCAGCTCCATAATTTAGGTGTCTCCACCAGCGTTAAATAGAGGGAGTTCATCTGGACCAGATTCCTTGTGTCGCTTCAGGACTTGGATCACTCTTCGGATTTCTACCTCTGTGGAGTGTGGGTCGGATGATACAAAACATGGAGCAACACTAGCTGTCTGTGATGACTCGATTGGTGTATATGGCCAGTTGAGTTGCGATTGGAAGTGACCGCACCTGTGTTCTAAGGGTCTTTCCTTGTGGTGTACCACAGTACCGTCCGACTCGTAGATCGTTTCACTTACACCGATCTTCCTAGAAACTAACATTGGGATAAGTTGGAAGAGTTTTAATGTATTGCCCATAGCTGTAGCCGTTTCCATCTCCATTTCCCGTTTAGATCACCGGATCTCACGGTCCGCATGTATGCTTGCACTAAGCCCGTTTCTAATGGTTTTGCGCGTGTTTTCGTGCTGTCAATCCGCCGGGATTGCTGGACGCGAGTCAAGGAATCGGAGAATATTTGCGGAGTGTCGTGTTTTTGCTTCTTGTTTTTACAACCCACAGCCTAATAGACCGGCTTCATAAATCGTTCACTGATTCTGTGACCAGTGTATATCTACGTTGTTTTGTTTGTTTTACAAGAACGTTTTGAAAACGGGTTAAGACAGACGGAGACTTTAGCTAAATCCAACCGGTTCAACGTATTCGCAGGTCGTCCACCAAAGCTTATTGAAAACCTTGTACAAACTAATGTGTGATCTGAATTTAGGATGGTCGATCAGTAAGAGCGGCACTCTTTCGCACATCCCCGCCACTCATAACTTACGGCTCTATTGTCGATTTGAGACAATATCTGCGTTGAGGAAGGGGAGAACAACTTAGCTGAGTTGCGTTTTAAATGTCTGAAGTTCGTGCTAATGAGCTAAAGATTATTGTCACAATTGCAGCAGTCCCTCTCCATTGTCAGACCGACGGTTATTCATGCGGAATCGGCTTCACTCGGTGACCGACTTGGGTATTAAGGTTTCTTGCGAGGATTACAATATCCGACTTTTGAGCTTTCTTTGGAAGGTCGTGCAGTTTTTGGCTAGAAAGTCTCTTTGATTTCATCTGGGCTGCAATCAGTTGGAGCTTATGCGACAACGGCGAACAGAGTGTGGGTGTTGCTTCACGGTGAATTCTGCACGAGCCCTTAAATCTCACTGCGCACAATCTACTTTTGACCGGATAACAGCCCAGCAGAACAACTTCAGTTCTTGCACTTAGTTCCCCACCAACCCCTGCTTGACGAGAATAAGATGCTCCTAGGTCTCCGAAAAGGCGCAGATAAAAGCTCACGTCAAGATTTTTAGCCGACGCACATTGGATGATTCGTGATGAGTCCTGAATATGTGTCTCCTGAAGTATGCAAATATCGGTTGCAACAGTTTCCTGTGTATGGGTTACATTTGCCTGTTGCTCATCACGCATTAGTGTATGTGCGATATAGGTAGCTGGTTTAAAAGACATGCGCGCCTGAAGAAAGTGGCTTCTTGTTTTCGCAAGAGGAACCTTAAAAGGAAATGAATCTATGGCCTTGTTTGAGTGAAGATCACAGCGCGAGTGTTCATCAGCGGCGGTGCTCGTGATAGTGGAGGAGAGGATAGTTGGGAGACAGGAAGGAGGAGAAACGTGGAGATGGGGGAATGACGTGTAGATTTGAAGTGTAGTTATTTTGAGTGCATTGAGTGTGAGAGAGCTTAGATAATTCCATCAGATTAATAAGTCCACGATTTGAAAGCAGGTGTGATACTGTCCGGTTACACAGCCGAGACAGGAGGTTGACTTAGGAGTCCTCACCCAGAGCCTTCGTTTCTTGAACTAATCCCCAAGGAAGCGAGTGAAATATGGAGTTCACTATCCATGGGAGATCGGTGACCAATAAAAATTCATATGCTCTTCGGTTGGCATTGAACTACGGAGGATGCCCAGTGCATCCTCTTTGCTGAAGCGAGTGACCAAGAAGATTGGTTCATACGCCTTTCGGAGTGATTTGATTTGACGAGATCTCCAGTACCCCTCGAGTCTGGTTGAAGCGGAGAAGCGCCGTTTCCCATTTTTTAGAATCAGGGTTTACCATCTCCTCTCTCCTCTCCTCATCAACCCGGTTATAGCTCCGGACACCGGCTTCCGACCTGCCGTTCCGGTCAGTCAGATCTTGCTGATCATTCCACCCACCCCGCTGCAGGTCGTTGTCCGCGAAACGGAGATTGCACATAGGCTTTCAACCGATGGGAACAGATGTACAGTGCCCTTTTTGATATTCTTGGATTATCCTCTTTCGAAATAAGTTGAAAAGTATAGATGATAAAGGGCAGCTGTGCGAAAGAACTCACCCATGTGATTATTCAGAAAGACGGTACTGCTTGTTCTATCACAGAGCGCTTGTATTATGTCTTAATGCTAGAATCAAAATGATATCCTCTTAGTATACGCCATAGCCCATCATGCAATACTCGATCAAAAAGCCTCATAAAGTCTATGAAACTGTGTTAAAGTTCTTTTTTCGGTTATTTTAAAGCGGTTGAATATTCGCTTGACAGTGCTTCACGGATACTTCAAACCAGCTTGTTGTTTAAATGAAAGTGCTTTTGTCTCTGACTAAACGATTAAAAATAACGCGATGCATAACCTTCCTTACATTGCTATTCAAGATAAGATAAGTATAGTGCTTTATTTATCCTAAATTGGATGAATTTTCAGCCAGTTACATGCATTCCAGTATTACAAAACCAAAACGTTTGCGAACATTTTCATTTTATCCTTGACTCAAATACGCGCATTATTATCTCATGGCAAATGTCCATCGTTTAATTCAACAAAAGTTTTCTATTCTGCCTTTTATCCGTATCGGAACTACATGCAACTGAAATGGTATTTTGGTGTGTGACCGAATTGAAGGCCACGCTTTCTCAAATTCCCTTTTGTCGAGAATGGTGTAATCATTGATTTCGTTTATTTTTCTAGCCATTGCTTAGTTCTCCATATGTTTTAGTCTAATGTTGCTTGCGCTTTAACATTTTCCTTCCCTTCAGCTTTCTAGAGCTCGGCAGGATTTTTTCTTATACTTCAGATTCCATATAGGTTTTTCTTCTTTCAAAATGCTTGTACTTTCTTCATTATCGGAGGTGAGGTTGTTCTGTATGTTCTGACTTGAGTTCTTGTTTGTATTTATATTTGAATTATCCGGACTCTAGTTTAGGATATCGTGATTGCCGGTCAGACCTTTACCATGCTTGTCTTCAATGATGTAAGTGTTTTTCTCATGTAATTTCACGAGCGTCAGCACCGGGAAATGTTCTCGTCTTAGCTATATTGATACTCGACGTTTAGGCTCGAAAATGAAATCATGCTGATTGTGTACTAGACCATTTGTTGAGTGCCACTTTGGGGTTCTGAATAGATTATGATGGCGAAAGGTTGACTAATGCAAAATGGTGGGTGTTTGCCAGGTGAAGTCGCCTAATCATTCTGTCCGATCGGTTATAAGCATCATGTTCTACTTTTGCATTCCATTCTCTTTGAACTGTGAGGAAGTCCTTCTTCGGAACCTTTTTCATTGCTTCTAGTATATCGGAGCATCTACTTCGGTTTGTGTAACCGTATCGTATCACACCTGAAAAATCTAACGGAGCTGTTTGCTGATAAGCCAGTTGATCATGGAATTTCTCCACTTCGTTTTCATCAAGTTCATTTGTTGGAGCGTATACCTGTATCACTGACAGTTTGTGATTGCGACTACTCATAAGTAACATGTAATAGTCCAAATTATGTTTTCAGTTGTAGTGGCGTGTGCGATATTAATTGCATTTGCCATTTGAAACGACCGATTTCATATTTCTTCATCTATCGATAATGAGGATGAAATATACTTCGATTGGATCTGTCATCTGTGATTCACGATAAATTCAACGTATTGATCTCTCTAATACTTTATATTTTCCATCCAGTTCTCCACTGTCTTCTTACTCTTCGACCCCTCATCCGCTATTCCTTGATGGGCAGTTTCCGATAGAATGGGATGGAGATTTTTATGAACGGATCCTTGTAATTTTCGTTGATTATTAGTGTCGAGAATTGATTCATGACTCCCTGTATTCTGTTAGACCTGTATGTATTCAATTTGTGCTCGCTTCAAAATTTTCCTCACGCTTTCATTCTTTAAAGCCTGGATCATTCTTACAGTTACAGACAACGACGTCTAAGTTTCATTGCCGCATGGAAGCACGGGAAAACTGTAGTGATTAGAAAAGTTTGTATTTTCTTGTGAAATCTATCCTCGCGTTCCGCGGTCTGTTCACCCCAGCCAACTTTAAGGTTACTTGAGATTTTGGAAGATTCATTGTTAATTACCTCAGTAGCTTCATAGAAGACAGCTTTTTATCATATGTACACCTACTTCGACTTGGGCAACCGGGTAGTGTCATACCCATGACCAACTCACATAGTTGTTTCCACTAGACTTGTCACCAGCTTGGCGAATATATTTCTTCACTTATCATAAGCGCCGGTAGAAGTTCTGTTGCTTATCTCCTTCTGGGACAGTGGTTTCAATCTGAACGTCGTTCTATCCACTCCGTTTCATACCCTTGGATACTTACCAACTGATGATTAACACTGCCGTCCGGAGTAAGGCAACCACACGACCTTAAGGAGCCTCGGTTGGTTTGCTACCACAAGCCTCTCAATTGAGATGTCGGTTATTCTGCAATCAAACATGACCATTCACAATTTTCGAATTTGTGTATTCCGTTAGGCTTATTTGTTGGCTTTCTTACTTAAGGTATTCGATTGCAGGCTCTTCCTTCTTTTGTGACCTAAATTTTGATTAATAAAAAGATGTATTGAAGCATTATTCAATATTGTCTTCATTAGAAGTTTCATATTAACGCTCATCATTAGCCTCATCACCTTTTCGTCGACGACCCGCATAAAAGTCATCTGCTATTTTAATGGTTTTCAACTTTGTTTCGTGAAACCGGGCTTCATTCGCTTACTTCATACTCAAAGTTCAGTGCTAAGTCCAAATTCCGACAAATTCACGTTTTTTTATTTTGATATATAGCTAAACAGTATCACACTTATAAATGCAGTACAAAGTATCACTTTACAGTTGAATGCATCGATTTTCGTACGCAAAATTTTCATATTCACAACATATTTGATTTTCGTCCTATTTTCTTGGACTTTGATCCAGTGAACGAGTTAGATACTTCTTTTTCAACTGCATGTTCGCGAATATGGATTACAGTGGTTAGTAAGCAATCCTGGTGTTAATTTTAGCTTGATTATTGTCTGATGGTGCTAGTGTATATTACTCGATGTTCCGCAGTTCAACCCCTGTGATCTCCTTTTTTTTAAAAAATCGATGAATATGAGAGAATGATTTTAATTATAAACAATTAGAGTTATAATCGCATTCGGTAGTTTTTCTTTAGCTCAAATACACTGCAGATTTTATATATCCTTTGTACAAGGAAATGATGGTCGATAGTTCAACAAATATACAGTCGAAAGCTTACTTCCCGAGTCACTTGATAAATCCTACATCACCAATCGATTGGTTGCATCTGGTCAGTCTAACTCACTACTCCATGGCAGTTAACGCGCTTGTGTTAGTCTTTTCTGAGCGCATGGTATCGACAGTCGATCACGAATGGCAAAGGCTTCAGCTCGCTATATTTGTAACCAGATCTGCCTAATTCAAGGTTTGTCTTCTGCTGGCCTAATAAATACATATATCAGTATTCGTTCGCGCATTTAGTCTCTTGAATCTAAGAAGGCAAAACAATTCGTAAGAGTGCCAACCTTGAAATATCATTTAAATGTTGAGTTTAACTGATGCTGGGGCAATTCTGCGATTGTCAAGAGGTGCAATTGTTTACGTTTTGTGTTATTATTATTATTATTATTATTATTATTATTATTATTATTATTATTATTTATTATTTAAATTTCCTATATAATGTTATCATTTTCTTTTCATGATTATTTATTCTTGACTGTATTATGTTTACCGTCTGCAACTGTGGTGGCCTGTACTAGCTAGGAAAATGTTTTCACAACTACTACAAACAAAGTGTATTCGACTTCTAAATGGCTAGTTTTGGCCGGTTGTTCTTTGGTCCCGCGACTTTATTGGTCTTAGTCCAGTTTTGTAGCTGAACTCTTCATGGCGCTTCGCCTGCTCTTTCGCCTCGCCAGTATTTCTCCTCAGTAGGCTAGGTCGATATGTCCAGATTTGAAGTCTTGTCTGCAGACGTTCCAGTAGCGTAAATTTGGCTTTCCAACTGATCTTGGACCACTAGAAAGTTTGCCATACGGCACAGCCTTCGAAATGTGATTCTCTTTCATTCGTTTCACATGACCGAACCAACGTAGGCATCTGTAAGCCAGGAAAGCAAACACACTCCGGAATCTGGCTTTTTGTAGGACGGCAATTTTCTAAATATGGTTTTGCCACTTTAGGTAAAAAATTGGTCGAATATATCGTAAGTGGAACCTGTTGAATCCGTGTTGCTGTTGTGAGTATATCGTCCACGTTTCGTTGAAGCTGAGGGGTATGCTGAATATTTTGGTGTTTACAGTAAGCATATAGTTGCTCCAGTTGCTCAAACTAAAGAAAGGTTGTTAGAGATATTGGATTCCATATAAAAGGCTTCATTTACTACCTCTAATATGTGATCTTTGAGCTGAATTTGGGGCGCACAGTCAACCCTTTGAGCAATAACTTTGGTTTTATTTATGCTAACATGCACGCCAAGTTATTTACAAGCATTGGCAAAACAGCTTATTAGTCGGTGTCATCCGTCTTAAAAGTTGCAGTTATAGCCGCATCGTTCGCAGTTATTAATTTTTCGTAAACTTTTTTCAAATTTTTGTATTTGCCCCGAGTCATTGCTTAATCATCTACTGTCACTTCTGGTGCTGAAGAATATCCCATCATTTGTATTCCTGTAGGCATGCATCAGTGACGAGAAGAAAATACCGAGCAGCACACATCCCTGCTTCATGGGAAATGTGCATGCATTCATGGATGACGACGATCGTTTGAAGTAGTTTGTAGCCGAATTTTCTCGGGACTTCGACTAACCAAGTCAAATGTCTTTGTGCGGTCAATACATGCTACATAAAGTGGCCGAGTTTGCTCATTACATTTTTGTTGCAACTCCTTTAGGGGAAATATCACATGTTGATCTTTCAGCTCGGAATTCATATTGTATACTAGGTAGACACGATCTGCTAGAATTTGCAATCTTTTGAATACGCAACGATAAAAGATTTGGTCGACGAATTTCAAGAAGGAAAATGTTGCGCTAATTTCAGCTGCCGCTTCGATCTCCTTTGTTCATCTATAATGTATATATTTCTGAGTCGCGCATTTCATGTTGGGCATCTCCTTTCTTTCAGCATTGAATTGATAGTCGATGCAGTTTCGAAAGAAGATAACTTCATTATGCAGATTTCAGAATCTTAGATTTGATACTAGCTGCTTTCCCATTTTCAATTTCTTTAGAGCATCCTCTAATTCTTCTTGCACAGATTGATCGTCTGCTATTTCAGGGAAGTTTGGGGTGTTTTCTATGGTAGCATCTGATACTGTAGTTGTTCTTGAGTACAACTCTTTGTAGTATTCAGCCCACTTCTCCACCCTCTTTTTGTCGGTTCGTATTGACCTTATACATGACGTATCGCGAACACTTATGATCATAAGCCATCCGGTTGCGTAGATCCTCAGCACGCACGGACTAAGTTTAGTATTCATACCGGGGAGTGGATAGCTGCATGGAAGACACGAAGTTTCGTCTGCAAGCTTAGTTTAGTCCTCACCTTTAGCGTCCGTCTTCATTAAAGGAAGGCTCTTCGGGCGATGTCCATATAGAGTTGAAGTTCACCCATTGCGTGACTGTTAGCTTGACTGTCGAGTCAAATTAGTTAACTATTCCACTTTCTCAAACTCAATTTTCCTACATGTACCTATTGGATCGTTTTGTCTAATACCTCAAAATGCATTTAGTTGTATCGGTTTTATCGCCTTATTTTATCATATAAAGTTGTTTTTATTTTTGTTTCTCAAAATTCGAGTAATACTGGGAACATTATTCTCTTCGAATACCGCTGAGCACTCTGGGTAAAAAGCGGATCCATCCTAACAGGAGAGTGCTGGTCTATTGTTTCAGAAGTTTCCTCTTCGAGACATTTGGCTATATAAGCTATTTGACCTGTAGTTAATCGACGAATCGAGTTTCTGACTAAAATTGAAATTGATCGTTCACGATTTTTTACCAGTTTTTATGCTAACCTTTTTATGATTCAATTGGTAATTCATTGTTCGGTTGAAGTTCTAAATCTGCGATTGTCCCATATTTCGCATTGTCGGGGTTGTTGGTTTCCTGGCTCTCTGATATGCCTTATCATCAGCACCACCCTCGATGGGAAGCAGAATAGATCTGTCAGTTTAGTACCGGTTCGGCTACACCGACATGGTCGTTCATATTTGATTACCGCTAGCTTGTCCCGCCACTTCTTACAACAGAAGTATTCAGGTGCACATTATTCAATTGTTTTATTTCATTGTTATAAAAACACTCCTGTCTACTTTTTACTAATTCATCTCTCTTGATCTACAGACGGGTTTGTTACTGACAGAAAACATTTATCATCAGCTGCTGGATGCCACGAATAAAGTCGATTGCTTGGAACATCTCTTCTGTACTTTCGGACTCGTTGCGTTAGAGATGGGTGCGGATCAGGTAAGCAGCTTGCAGTGTCCTCAATCATGTGCACACGTGGTTTCCACACGAGACCTTCCTATCATTTATTGTTTATCGTACACTACGACAGCCAGCCAGGTGATATATTCAAAGCGTCAATGAATATATTCCTTGTTACGTTTAATAAATTGAATTTCTCAGCACCTGGCGTCCTCCCTTTTGGTTACTTGGAGCCGTTATAATATAAGGCCAGTATGTATCCACTTCTCATGCTCTCATCTCTGACAGTTTTGCTGTGCGCCTTCTACACGTATATAGCTTCCTGCCAATCTCGAGAGATGTGCTTGTTGACTGGACCGAAATTTTCATAGAAAATTCCCAAACATCAGAATACCATCTCACTGTTGTGTTGCAAGGGAAAATAGATCGATACATTTGTCCATGGTAACCGGACTCAGATCTGTATCTCAAGCACATGACCGTTAGATTACTCTCTCAGAGCATGATGATTTCAACAACCTTCAGGTACTCAATGTGTATAGGTTCTATTATTAACATTCGAGTACGCACCCAAATATACCCTGTCATACTCTTTATACTAGGTTATCGTCGAACTATTTCGACTTATTCTGGCCGTGCAAAAAGGATCACATCCGAAGAGGTTCCAGTCCTACCGCTTCCGCATCGTTGTGCGATCCACGCTGTTCTAGCCAGCGCCATGTCCCTTTTAGTTCCGTTACTGAACCTTCCTGGCTTAAATACTCACGTACACATGAGGTAAGGACTGCTTCATTGCACTTTTCAACATCATTATCATTTTTAAACCAATATCAACCTCTCAAAAACCCTGCTCATGTGGCGTTTGCCATTGTCTCCTATGTTTAACTTTTGTCAACCTCCGTCTCGCATAGCAGCACTTCCGTACAATTTTAGTCACTGTTTTTTTGTGAGCGTGGTTATTTTCAGACACAAAGTACACCTTTTTAGACGGGCGTTCAATAATTCAAGTTTCTTGTTTGCAAAAGTCACTTCGTGTGACACACCCTGTCTGAAACATGTGTGTCAAAGATCATTTATTATACGTTCTGACATCTGTACGGTTTTCGAAGATGGTGTCGGTTTTATTATCTGCCAAATCATGTGTTCCGATTACACGCTCCATAATATTTGCGAAAGAACCATTGCTCTCGATTTTTGGTTCTTTCGGACTTTTTAAACGGTATTCCTCGACAGAAAAATGACCTACGCACATTCAGCAATGGTTCAGTATGGTTCACAATCCGTATGATCCCCAAAAACCATTAGGTTAGGCCTATATTTTCGACAAGACAGGTTTCTATATTCCAGTCGATCAGTGTTCATAACAAATAACATGTCTGTTCACCGAATTTTGGTGAAATGTTTCTGAAGGTGTTTGAAGTAGATCTTCGAAAAAATGAAGTACACACTGAATACAATGTTTTATATTGTTATTTTTATAAGAATGCTTCTCATGATTTTCTATAAATAATTGGTCACATAAGTTTCGTCCACCTCATTCCCCACGCTTTGTAGTTTTACTTCCCTACTCTATACTCTATTGACATCCATTGAAATGTCTACAAAATACTCTTCAAACTTTCGCAGTGGACCTCATTACATCCTCTGGAACAGTTCACGTAATCATTGTCTATGCACAAATATTTTCAGCAACAGCGGACGCAAAAGACCAATTCTACGAAGAACTTGACAAATTGATTCAACATATTCCATCTACGGACAATCTTTGCGTGGGATCAGACAACAAATCCTGACCAAGAAGCCTCGGCTCATTTGGTGTCGGCAAACGAAGTGAAAGCGCCTGCTAAAATTCTGCACCAATCATGATCGATGTGGCAAACACTCCTTCTCGACAAAACCACATCATCGCTTCTCTTGGTAACACCCCAGAAGTCATCATTGGCACCAACTGGTCATCATTACACGTGGAAGATTTCTGAACAACGTACTAAAAACCCGCAGCTATCACAATGCAGACTGTGACACGGACCACTCATTTGTTGTAAGCAAAGTGGTCCTCTAACCTACACACATATACCATCAAAGGATGAAAGTAAATCCTTGTATCAACAATAACAAAACGACCGTTAAAGATTTACGTGAGCGCTTTGAAACAACTGTCGAAGATGAATTAAACACCCGCTCCTCAAATGATGTCCAAAACAGATGACAACAAATAAGCGATGCGACACAAAGCTGTGCTCTTGTTGTCTTCGGTAATTGGGGTGGCAAAACATGGATTGGTTTGCAGCTAATGTCGCAGGATTAGAACCTGTACTTATGACTAAAGGAGCTGCTCTCATCGAATGCAAAAAGAACCTGACTGATGCGACCCTCAAAAATCTCAGAAGTGCCAGACAGGATGCCCAAATACCTCCGTACGATGTGCGAATGATAAGTGGCTCTATATGCACCAAAATATTCAGCTTGCCGCCGAATGGGTATGTGCGATGGCACAAATAGAACCCTCGACCCGCAAATCATCATAACGGTCCCACTTGAATCAGCAAACAATAGAAGTAGTAAACGAGTTCTCGCATCTGGAATCCATTATTTTTAATAACCTCTCCTTAGATTCTCAATTAAGCAAGCCTATTGGCAAAGGAGAATTAATAATGTCGCGATTGCACAAACGCATCTGAAATTAACCAATGCTGACTGTCAATATAAAAATACAGCTTTACCGATCTAGCGCGCTGAGAACCCTGCTGTACGGCAGCTAAACCTGGACGCTGTATTCACACCAGCTACGCAGGCTGAAGGTTCTTCCACTTCCGAAATCTTCAGAAAATACTACGCGTCAAACAGCAACATCACATCTCAAACAACACTGTCGTGCAACTAGAAAGTATGTTCGCTTTCCTGGCTCACAGACGACTGCGTTGGCACGGCCATCCAACACGAGTGGATAAAAAAGATATTCTGAAGGCCACTCTATTTGATGAACTTGCCAATGGCTCGAGGTCAATCGGAATACCAAATCTACGCTATATGGACGTCTGTAGCGAGATATGAAAACCGGAGGCATGGACCTAGCAAATTGAGAAGATAGTGCGGTGGATCGAAAGAGTTGGAGGAGCCTCATATAGAAAACAGCTGCAAAAGTTGACCAATGTCACATGAACCCACGGATTAAGAGAACAGCCGAACAAAGCTCACGGTGTAGTAAATAAAATACAAGTAAACATGATAGAAATGGTGAGAATGTATACCGACACAAAATGTGGATGCGAAAAACTACTAAAAGAATGTTAACCAAATAATCAACCAAAAATAAATTGTACATGGAAAAATTAACAACTAGAAGAACAGAGTAGAAAAAATAACGAGAAAATCAAAGACAAAAATAATAAAAATAAATTATTTTTGGGTGGCAAAGGCCATAGTCTTTCGAGACTGGTAGTAGCCAATTCAGTTCACTTCTTCACCCTATATCACCATACACTGCATCTTGATAGTTATTTGAAATTAGTTCTTTCGTGCCATTCTTCACGCATCCGATTTATTATTTTTACTTGTCTAGGTCGTAGATTCTCGCTCGAAATCAGCACCGTATCTTCTCCCGGCCGTTGCATTTAATCGAACCAATACAAGTGAAAGGTATCTGCTTACTTAATGCACTGTTCATTATTTTATCCTTGCTTTGCATCACAATCGCCTCTTTTATAGCTACCTTCTGACAAATAATAGGGGTGTGATAACGATTCTGTGCTGTAAGACGTCTAGCAATTTTTTAGGGTTTTGAAGTTTAAACAAATTTATTTGAAACAAATTCATAAAGAGATCTAAAAATGAGAGAGCATGGATAAAATTTCCATATTTTTAGTAAGATACGAAGAATAGAAAACATATTACGGTATTTGAACTAAATTGTTAGTATTTCAAAATAAAGATTTACTTGTCAATCACCCCATGTATAAATGTGATGGTATGAGGCCTTTATGTAGTTGAATATATATATATATATATATATATATATATTTATATATATATATATATATATATATATATATTAATATATATATGACGAACGAATAATGAAATCTATGGATGCCAAAACCAGCGCATAGACCAACGTTTACTATGAAGCTTAGCCTGTCAATGTAAACGAGGTAACAATCTGCGTATGTATTATTTCACCAACGTTTCGGTCTGCTACTCCAGGTTTTTTTCTTTACAATGGACATCTCAATCGGTTACAAACATTTTTAAACTTATTTAGCCTGTCAAAGCTAAAGGACAGAGTCGCTACTTGGCTAGTGCAAAGATTTAGTCGATGCAACCACGATCAGACTAAAAGCCAATTCTTCTTCCTCCGGGTTTGTATTTCATGTGTTTTGGTTAATCTGTGAAGTAAAATGAATGACAGCAACTACACAATTAAGATCAGACTTATTCCATACTTGTTGCCATCCTTCTGCTGACCTTTCTTGAAGATGGCAGTTATAGACTGGCTCCAAAACGACAGAAGACGCCTCGGTGTCCCAAATTGTTGAGCACGCAACGAGACGACTCCATCACCTTTAAGTAGGGCCAGGGAGAGTTCATCTGCACTGAGCATTTTGCAGCCTTTTAGAACTTGAATTATTTTACCCATTTTCGCTTTCATATGAGGATCTATTGACAGACTATGTTATGCTCTAAGAATTGTGATTGAATTGTAATTCGAAGTGCTTTCCACCATCGTTTCGAATATTCTTCCATGTTTTGTAATACTGAACCATCAGCATCAGAATCTTTTTTCACTCACACCACTCTTCTTGTTACAGTAGGTTTGGAGGAGATAAAACAAAGCTTACGTGTTTTCCATTGCTGCAGCAGCTGCCTCCATGTCAGACTGTATCGAGACGCTAAGCTACCCAGTATCGCCGTTATTGATGCTAGTTTTATTGTTCCACCGCTAGGCTAGTCTGACACACACACAGGATAACTTTACGTGCATACATTTCCGTTCCACTTTGTTCTTTTCACATGTGTACCTTATTCTCGACTTTTGGTGATCCGTTCTCTGGTGTAAAATGGTTGAGCTTTTTTCATCGTATTTCAAGATTATCATTCAATTTAAACGGGATTGTAGAAGGCTGCTAATAATCACTTATCGCTGTAGTATTGGATATCTATGACAGCTTAACAAATGGTTTTATCTGATGTGCTTAAAGTTTTCGAGTTATTAATTGTTTCATTTTCTATTACCCTCTCTCAGCTATCCAAGTGGAATTGATTGTACATGAGGACTTGTTGTTCTCTGTTGATCGCATAGCAGACACACTTGCTGAAGCCAATTACGATGTAACTACTCTTAGAGACCCTTATCCTCAGGTCTATTTGAAATTGTATCAGCAACACATATCTATGGATCCCTTACAAGACGATCGACGTGCTCGAGTACTGTATGTCGGCCGCAGTGGAACTGATGGTGCCCTTACTACACTTGATATTACCGGCAGTGGACGCCATGCGGCAGCTGGGCTGCAGGTCCCTGATCCCAATAAATCAAAGTTGCCCCCCGATTCCTTCTATTTGAATCAGCGTAAGTCGATAAAGTGGTCCAAACGCTT
>JALGAQ010000009.1:4319757-4342382 GCA_028829895.1 Sinotaia quadrata
ACATTATTACATAGACCCTCGTAGTCGAAAATGTACGTCTGCAACTACCAAAGGATGAAGGCCAACCCTACCAACAAAGCATGGTAACGTCATCACTGAAAGACTCAAGAAATAGCCTTGGTTGAATCTTCACCTTGTTCCAGAGGTGCAACTGATTGGGCGTTTAGGGTGAGCCTCAGTGGGCAGCAATCATTGATTCTGGTCTATTAACCCCGTGATGGACTCTCGAATGTGTACTTGTTCTCCCTCCCCGCCTGGAATGAAGGCTAGAATAGGAATACGGATATTTGGCGTCTAAAATGCAAGCTTTTCCGGTTGTCCTCTGGTTCCGCAAATTCCTGTTGTTTTAATCTAGTTTTGTATCTGCCGTTTTATGACATTTCACTATCTGTTTCGGTCCGCCGCGGTTTCTTCCCAATTAGCTGGGTCAGTGTCTCTAGATTTGATATCCGTATTTGATGTGGTCTAAAAACAATAATCGAGGGATAAATCTGCCCAAACGCGCAACTAGTGTTCAAGACGGAGATACCGGGTGCCACATATTCAAAGAGCATCTGTAGAAGGGCTAACTCACATGATATGTAAATGTGCAATAAAATATAAACCTTAAGACCTGTTGCGACTTTTCAATTTGGTCAACACAGAGGGCCATCGAAGACCAAGTCAGTGGATAATACATTGACGGACACAGAAATGTAACCTTGTAAATAAAGATTTTAAAGTTCAGTGCACTCACCACATTGTGTGGCACCATCACCGTGTTAGCTTCATTAGACAGGGGCGAAAACCATTCTGACATAAAATGCACCGAATGATACCGCAGAGACATCCATCGTCAATTTCACCAAGAAGACTCATCCAATCCATCGAACTGAACTGAACTGTAGGGAATTACATTATCGGATTACACGATCAAGGCCAGAAATCATTCTCGTGATTGACTTCTTTATTAGCAAAACGTTTAGGCTCTCAAAGTAGCTATCGTACGAGACTAAGTCAAATACGAATCCGTAAATAACCGAGTACTGGAATTTAGACACTTCTCATCGTCCGATCATATGGAGCGAATATACTCAAACCTAGTCTCGAAAGCCGTGTTCTATGGCCAACTGACCGGTGTTTCCACATCATCTGGAAGACCACTTCTGCGTGCCAGGACATCTGGAAGCTTAAATTAAGAGGCATCAAGCTATCGAATTTGGAGCATCGAAAGAACTGCCGTAGCTCTTTCATGATGACGCTGCTAAACTCCTGCAAATGCTATGTGGTATCGAGTGACCTACACTCACAGATTCAGAGAGGATTAGAACAATGCTCACGGGTGAGAAACCAAAGGCCTACAGAATCTGTAGTTTGTATAAATAATTAAGGATGCTGAGCAGATAAAATCCTTCATAGCGGAAAACAAGAAAGCTCACGTGGATCTATCAGACATTGTCAACAAATACCCATCGATAAATGATTTTGCATTTGAAGTTCAACTGAAGGTATAAAACTTGTCTTCCATCGGAATCTAATCAAATATGCTGAATTTTTCACACTGTTAGTTGGATAGAACTTTAAATTTATTTTAAATTCCTAATTGTTTCGTTGATTCAATAAAATATGAGTCAGTATGTGCAATGTAATCCATTTATAGTTGCATCGCGGATTATGTAATTCATAATTCATATTTCATGATTCATAATTTAATGGTATAAAAAGTGAATAACTTTACAAAAGCCATTGGGTGCGTGTCTACAAGATAGTCAGTATCGGGCAATAAAGTAATAGCATGCATGCGATGTTCGCAAAAGTCTATTATGCATCAATATGTAGGTACGATATTTGGTGTATTTTTCATCTATGTATGTAAGTGCTGTTTTAATGCATGTTCATTGGGAGCACAAACAATATATTCCGGTAGATTGTTCCACACAAAACAAACATGAACGGAGACAAAGTGCCGCCGGCAGTTCAATCGTGTATGAGGTACAACGAGGGATCTAGAGTGACACCTTGTATTTTGTGCTTCTCTGTGTGTGAACAATGATGTGAGTGGATGTTGAGGATCAGCTAGGATACGGTAAGTTAGAACGAGGTCTGCCAATATCCTATGATGGTTGAAATCCAGTATATCCGTTGCCTTCATTCGTGCTTCGTAAGGTAGATGCTTCAGTTCTCGTATCATTTTGGTAGCTCGATGATTGATTTTGCCAAGAAGCTCGACATCCTTCTTCAACCAAGGAGACCAAACCTGGATAGCGTAATTCATCAAAGGTTTCACATATGTATTCATTATCCTGGGGAAGGTATGAATGGTAAACTTCGAGAAAATTCGCCTGAGCATTGTCAACACTTGCGATGTACGTTTGTAAACTATTTCACAATGACGAGATGATTTCATGTCACTGCTTACCCATACACCAAGATCCTTTTCCGCTGTTACCCATTGCAGTTGGTGCGCACCGAGGAAGTAGTTGAAGTTGAATGTTTTTCCAATATTCAGCATCGTACACTTCTCGAAGTTGAAGTACTTCCGATTGGTATGAACACTTTGATCATTTGCAATTAAGCCCAACCGTAGGTATTAGGCTGCAACACAAATTCTTGCGTTTTGATCAAATGGTTTTTTAAACGTCCAAAATTAATGTCTAATTTATTCCCTCACAGGTTTCACTACCTCATCCTATCTCTCCATTCAAAAGTTGGCGCGGCCTTCAATTCGGCCACACGTCAAATACCATCTCAGTTACATGTAGTCCCCATAAGGATAATCAAGACGCAGGAGCTGTGTTAACCGGAGTAATTGGATGGCTTGAGTAAACAACTCATTTATGAAATATCGAGGACAGTGGTTACCAACATGATGGATAAACACTTTAATTTTGTTAAGATTGGAATTCATGTAACTTACTGAAAATTCCTCCCATTTGGGATCAATAAAGCATTATTATTATTATTATTATTATTATTATTATTATTATTATTATTATTATTATTATTATTATTATTATTATTATTATTATTATCATTATTATTATTATTATTATTATTATTATCATTATCATTATTATTATTATTATTATTATTATTATTATTATTATTATTATTATTATTATTATTATTATTATTATTATTATTATTATTATTATTATTATTATTACGTTGATAGTGGGTTTTACAAAACACCGGGTTTGTCAATGTTCAAAGTTTACGATGCCATATTTAGTTTGAAATCGAATGTTTCAGATCTATCTATAGATCCGAAGAATGAGCAGACGTTCAAGAGTCTCCCAATAGAGGTCGTAGGAGGCCACCATAACCATTTCTGCAAGTTGGGTCCAGGTTAGATAAACTTTCTGCTGGAAAAATATTCTCACTGTGCATTTGGGATTACTAAAGGAGGTTACACTTAATTGTCTCGCATTTCTCAAATGATAATATAATTCACAGCAATCAAAACTATTCTAAAACAATATTACTACTTAAATTATCATGAAAGTTTCGGATTCTGAGTTAGTCATAAAATGTGCACAAATTTGGTGTAAGGTAAATCGATTCTTTTTTCAAGCAAGCTGAATTCAAATCACCTGATCCTATAACAATGCATATTTGGACATTTAATGCAGAAAGGAACCATTTACCACGACTTAATTGGGTTTTTACAATGGAACAAATGAACATGTATTACCTTAACAGTAGATATGGATAGATTTGTTCAGTGAGATATATCTGAAGAAGTATTCGCTCATAAACAAACATATTTACTCCTAAGAAGCTCAGCTATAAAAAGCAGTCAGCTTATACACATTTGGCCGTATTGCTTTCACTCATAATTTCCGAATAAAACCGCGGCAACCATTCCACAGATCAAACATTCCGAAAACTGAAAAAACCTATTCATCACGTGTATATTGAAATTTAACGCATGATGAGGACGTGTTTGAAACGTCTACTTTCTTTTGTTGCAAAAAATTCAGAATTCCTACACATCATGCACTGTTTCAATTCGAATATTCAATAATATTTTTTCGTCAGGCCGAGAAAGTTTATTCACGCAACCGATTAAATTTGTGTGACCTTGTATCACTATTTGGATACTGTAGCTTACCATCAACCAAGTTCTTGTCTGTGTGCGAGAATATGTTCACAACTGTATGTTCACGCCATCAGAAATTAATTTCTAATCTTGACTTGATTTGTTTACTACTTATAAGTAGTAAAATACAAAGGAAGAAATACACCCATAAAAACCTCAATGTTCGTCATATAGTACCTTAACTTGGTAGACTTTTGTTTCATTTTAGTATTCTTAGTTCCACATTATTAAAAACTTTAGTTCAAAAATATATTATAAAGAGACTTGTCGCAATACGCAAAAATAAACTTCGCTATATTATAATTATAGCATACCATGCCCAATAGGCGTTTGAAGGTTGTCAGAGATCCGATCATTGTGCCAGCGTATGAGTCGTCGGGTCACAATCATAAAAAGCTCATTTTGTAGTTATTTCTAGCTGTTGTGTATCATCAAACCCTTGTACGACCACGCAACTTTATCATGTTTAATTGGATCATATCGGTTACCAAAAACTAATAAAGTTTTTCAAGCTGGATTTTACTCATATGCATCATACCTCGCGAGTCACCAGTCTCATGCAGATTGATCTAAGATCTGTATGGCATAGTTTCGCATGATAACTGATGCTATATATACAGTGAGACCCCGTTATTCGCGAGGGTTACGTTCCTTACTCCTCCGCGAATAGCGAAAAACCGCGAATATTGCATGCATGTTTAAAGAGTATATTTATGATATTAAATACGTTACCAAATGTCTCCCAAATACAAGAAAGATGCTTCTACTCATTAATACAGTAATAATTTAACCGTATTGCGTGCGGTTATTTATTTCTCCGTAATCGTAATGTAAAAATTACTTCAATATTATGTTTTAATAAAAAAGAAACGTAGGAGACAATATCTTTTATTACCGAAACACTGGAGGAGAACGTTCCATTTCTTCTATAGAGTCAAGAAGTTGTATCACTTTTTCTTCGGGTATGACTTTTGTGGTACCTTCTTTAGCTTTTTCCGTTGATTTTTCAAAGTGGTGAAAAGAGTTTTGTAGGTCGACATGGCAGAGTCAATTGCATTTGAGAATTGCAACGAACGAACCATATGACGGTCCCATAACTTGGCAGTCTCTTGTAAATCTTTTGCTTTTGACATTAGTTCTGCCAACCGTGCCAGAGTAAGACCCTCAAAATTACATTATTTCTTACAACATTCATCATCTTAGCGCTTCCACAGAAATTCTTATCTACACTAGCTCTGATTGCTTGTTCATTTATCTTGATGTAACGCACGGTGCTTTCATTCACACCATAATGGCGTCCTACAGCAGCATAACCGTTTCCCTCCTTTATCATATCAAGCAGTTGTACTTTTTCATGTAGTGTCAAAACCTTTCTTAAGCGTTTAGGTTCCTTACCAGAAGCCAGAGGTGCAGGGCGCTTGAATGACGTTTTAGGTGTAAGTGATACGGTAAAACCAAACATTTAAATTGATAGTACGCACAACCAGTTGCGCAGTCAGCCAATAGCAGCTTGGCCTGTTGTTCGGTGAAGACGACAGTTTAACGCTACTCACAAATAAGACGACAATCGATAAAAACTGCTTAAGATCGTATATACAACAGACATCGTGCAGAACCCGCGAACATGCGGGGGCGCGAATGGCGAACCGCGAGTAGGCGAGGTCGCACCGTACCTCCAATCACAATGAGGTCGTTGTACTAATAATTTTACATCAGTTTCTGGATGCGGTTACTTAAAAATTAAAGCTGAGAATCTATTTTGTGATTAAGTAAGTCATTTGTATGGTTAGTATCGCTTAGCTTTGGACTGAAAAACTCATGTGAGTTTATTATACCAATGAATTCGAAAGTCTTTTTGTTTCCTTTCAGGTTGAACACAAAACCGGTATATGGGTTATTACCCGCGTCAGTTGTACATAGATAAACCTCCCGAACTTTGTACCAATGCACCCACTTGAGGGAACCGCACTCATTTGCAAGTACTTTTGGAAGTTGAATCGTACTGGTAACTATGATAGCACATTAGGTACTTGCAATCATTCTTTAATTGTCTGTACCGATTCAATACGCAACGAAAGATGGATAAACAACCGTTTACCTCCTATTTTCTGATTGAGCCATGAAAAAGCTGTAAATCTTAGGAGTTTATCATTGATTGCCGTGCCTCCGCATTCCGAATCTTAAAACGAAGGACTACGCCGTCACGTGAGCAAATCTTGGCTAATTTTCACCGTTAAAATCGCTCATTGTATCGATGATTACGCATGATAAATAGGTCACCAAATTGGGTTGACCTAAGCTAATTATTTTATAGTCCCTGTGACTGTCCAACTCAGGAAATTTGGCACTAGAATAAGCGTGCTGTTCAAACATAAATTACACCTCTGATGGAAACGACTTGGTCTTTGTTCTATAATTCAGATCTGTAAACGTAGAAAAAGGATGGAATTCTGACAAAATCAAGTCCAACTGAGAGATCGATAAAATCTCGCAAAGAGGGTCAAAGAATAGTAATCAACTCAGATGCTTATTGTTCAAGTATCTATTTTGTCAGAGACTGTTTGTTTAAATTCCATATTCCACACGGCCTGTAACTAACAAATGTCAAATTATGAAATTACCAATCGATCCAACTTCATTTGAGTAATTAAATTGAAAAAATGCTATAATCAACAATCATTGCCAGATATCAAAAGCTTGAACCTTTGATGATCCTTAAGAGTAGATATCATGGCTTGAAAACTATATAATCATCATATTTGTAACCTGAGTTTTTTTAAGCACCTATGAGAACTTATTCTTCCAATCACTTAACTTCATCAATCGCAGAATAACATAAAGATCGTGTACGCGGTGTTACTACTACAAGATTCTCAATGTGTCGTTGTTTTTTAACCAATTGAACGCATACACAAGTGTTCGTTCACCTCTTTCTTTGTCTTCCTTATCAAAGAACACTTCATCCCCCTATTAGATAACCCTTCAACTAGTCCTTGAAGAATAGTTTCGATTAAGAGATGATCGTGGACAATGTTCTGACCAGACTGTAGTATTTTCGAGTAGCAAGAATTAGTTAATGGGCACCCATATGTACCTATACTTGAGAAAGAACCTGTTTGCTAGCTGCATGCTTTCTCAAATTAAAACGTTTTCCCAAGGTTCTGGAGTTTTGGAGTTTCTTCTTTATTTTGTATTACAACATTCATTTTTCAAAATTTTAAGTAGGAACGAAAAATATTAAAGATCTGAAGAACTTACAGTTCATCGAGAAATTTAGATTGGCGTTCCGCATTATTTCTACTCTTGCCATTCCTGAACCTTCACAGGATATGAGACTAAGGCTTGCATCACTAATCAAAAGGTCCTCTGTGAGTTTTGCCCCGATGTGCCCCCATTCAAGTTAGGATAAGCAATCGCTAGCGGCTCAAATACACCAATTGGATCGACCTGAGGGCAAAGTTTTCTAGATAACTGTGTCTGGAATCAGATGAAGCTACTGAAGCCACGGATTACAACGATTTGTGTTAGACTTAAATATGACCATAACTCTCCAGTAACTTGCCTCACCGTTTTGGTCTCCACCGATACGATATTGGTAACGCTGATCTATTGTCAAGGTCATTATGTGCAGTGATTTAGTGAGTAGTAACATAGGTGTCACTTAACAACATATTAGACCGTTAAATCAAGAATTTTCACTGGAAACAGCTGCATACTAGTACCAACTTTATTTGGTTCATTATCTCTACCGTTGTTTTTCTCCTACTTTTTCCCCGGTCTACTAGATAAATTGGTAATTCTCGTAACATCCTCGAATAGCGATTTGGCGCTCCTCTACGCAACAATGTGGTTCCATTGACCTAGTCGAAAAGACCCAGCTAGTAAGATACTATTTGGCATCTGATGAGAGTCGAATATCCTTATACTACTCACAAATGATCAAATAGGTAGCTGAGTTTCGGTGACTAAGAAGTGATATGCCAGCCGGGAATGAGTAGCCCACTAAGCTAATCACTTGGCTCGCATGCTTAAGGTTGCAGATAGCGAGGTTCGAAAAATAAAATCCTCGCAACAGTCTGCGACGAATCTTGATCATCGCTAACTTCGTATGTTATTCCACAATTGTTTCAATAATTTGTTTTCCTGAAACAATTGACTGGCAGAACGTTACCAAGTTAAATAAAAATAAATAAATAAAATAAGATAAATAAGTTACTAGATAAAATTTAACGTGCCCATCAGTTATATGTATGTGGCTCGACTATAATTCGATAAAATTCCTTGTTCTTCGTAATTTTAATAAGGATCATTTATTTGAATTCGCTAGGTCACCGAGGTCATTGATATTTCTGTAACTGAAATCTCTAATACGATCGGATCTACATTCAGCATCGGATAAATTAAATAATAAATAAAACGTGCTCAAAGCTTATCTAAATCGAAACAGCACATTCAAACATTGTTAGAGTTATCACTCTCCCCATACCTCAAGAAAGACGTTATACTCACTACGAACTTCATATAGTTCAAGCTCCAGGGAGGAAAGTGTTTGGAACGCTTGGATAAATTTTACCATGCCGTAAGTTGTTTCCTTTTTCCGAAGAGTTGTAACAAGGACGTTGTTGTCGGAAAGTAGAAGAAGTTTCATTTTTACCAGAACAAGAATTTGACTAGTATTTTTGGCAGTTGAATTTTACAGGTATCTATGATACCACACTAGGTATTTTTAAATCATTCTTTAATGATCTGTGCGCACTGGTACATGAGCTCGGGAGGTTTCTCTGTGTGCAGTCAGGCACGTATGTACAACTCATGACGGCTAATGAGCCTGAAACCGGTCTTGTACTCGACCCGAATGCAAACAAGAGGCCTCCAGAATTCAGTAGTATCTATTAGGAATTTGACTAAAATTCTTGGTATCCCATGGGTATTGCACAAACGGAATATGATTTTCCTTTCTCATAAGTCATTTCATATTGCTGATAAAAGGTGGAAGTTCGAGTGTATCACCCCATGTATAGCACTACGATACTCTCTCGAAAGCGGTTCTGGAAGTCAAAAAGACTAAGAAAGAGTTGCATGGATAAAAATAAAAATATATGAAGCTCACTATTCACGATTTCTCTGTAGTGTGATTGTGGTTCAAGCTTTTGAGGTACCCATGTGAAAAGGCCAAGGGAATCAGACTTATTATACACCATGATGTAGATGTTATTACGCTTCATCGATATAGTTTATCATTGCCTATTCACTGATTCGAGCCTGCATTCTCGTGAATGTGGGCCAATTTATCCTACTGGGTTATTCGACCTCGGCTGGCGGGTCGGCTCTTAGATACTCGAATATGTCTACCTGGCTAAATATTTGCAGAAAATATAGTAACCTAACCTCATGATATGTATGATCTCCGATGATCTGCAAGATTATTGGAAAAGGACCATTGCTCTCTCAAAAGGCACACACTGCCGCCACAATCGATGAGGCGAAATTCAGACTCCAACAGCACAAGATCACGGTGTTACAGTGCTCGAGTTCTGTGCGGCTTATCTCATTTAAGCCAGAACTAGTATATCTTTATGTTCATGTAATATCCAGCAATTATAAAAACAGTCGCATGAGAAAGCACATATAATAGTTGACTTAAATGCCTGAAATTAAAAAATCATATGCGCAATAGTTTGAGAGTAATCAACCCAGAAAGCACACATAAAGTCAGTGGGGTGTGCGTGTACTAAAATACGTGCAAATTTGGCTTTAAACTATTGCATCCTCACCTTACCCTTATGGCACCCATAGGGTCATTTAAGCCGCCCGTCGCTACACCTCATATACAATTAGTCCACCGGAGGCATTTCTTCTCTGTGTGTGCTTGCCTTGTGTGGATGAACTGTAGTCGATGCAGCGATAGAGAAGCCAACATCTCCACCACAATTACGTTTATTCGAGCTGACTATGAATAAATCAAAAGGCGATGTGTTACAGATAGCTGTCTATTACCAGGTGTGTAAGATAAAATGAGAGTTCTGTAAAACAAAGTGTCATGGCAACATTTCGGTCTGCAAGACTGCAAGACTTTTGTCAAGGTAAAAAGGAGAGTAAAATGGAAGTGTTTTCTATGACGATCGATACAAAGAAGTAAGTCAAAACAACAACCGTCCATAAAAATTCAGGTCACGTGATATCAATCATATCGCCCTGTTATCCTCGACGAGCGGAGGTTAGTGCGGTCGGAGATGAATGAACGTACTGAACATTGCAAAGTGAGCAACCGTTATAGTGATCACAATGCTAAAACTGGACTTCTTAGATTATGCTGGCAACTCTAACGGCATGTCACAAATCAACGTCAAGCAACATTTAAAATTGAAATGAAGAATACGACAAGCATTCAACCTCTGTAACAATGAACACTGAAGTATATTTAGGACCATATATACACATTACTATCTTTTTACTGTGTTCTAAATTGCGTCATAAGCATCTAACCCATGGATATTGTGAGGCTAATGGCGTTTAAGTTGGAAAGCATATGTGGCTTAATGAATGAAATTGCAAACAATGTCAATGGTTAACTATGTTTAAAAATGCTTGTGACCGATTGGGATGTCATTGTGAAAACAAAGTCTCTTGGTAACAATCGGCGTATTTTTATTCTACCAACGTTTCGGTCTGCTACTGCAAGACCTTTGTCAGGGTAAAAAGTGTACAAAACATTGTGTAACAGTCATTACATTGGAAGCTGGATTAGAGCCTTCATTGTTCGATTGTCCAAGCGGCTGTCTTGATTTCTTGTTGTTCGGTTGTCCAAGCATCTGTCTTGATTTCTCCATGTATGATTGTCCGTGCGCCTATGTCAATCGTTTTCTATATTTCTTATTGACATTTTAAGTGAATTTTTATCGACGGACGCAGGAAAGAATGAACACAATGGATTACAGTTTTATAATCCTCAGGAATACACCGTTGCTTACACTCCTGATCACCACTCAGTTTTCGGAAAAGCAGATGTTCTAGTCTTCCGCTCGATTGAACGTTGAATTTCTTGACTGTATCTCCAGTTGAGGGAGCATTAATCGAGGTTTCTGATTGGTCGCGCTTAAACTATTAAATTGTGACTTATACGATTTATGGAACGAGAATTACTGAAGCATTATAACTAAGTGAGAGTTCAATCTCCGAGCAAGACGCTTCGTCCAGAACAGAAAAGAGCGATGTTGCTTATTTCCAGATGTTGACAAAATCTTCTTTAGGTTTTAACAATATGCTTTGTTTGTCCTTCGTTATTTTTATACTATTTATATTGTCCGAAGTGTAGGTTAAGGTTCAGAGCAAGCTGCTCTGATTGCGCCCGAATGCTAATGTATTCGTCTTATCCACAAGCGTATCGAGGTTGGAGTTCTATTCAATCAGGACGCGAATGAAATTACGTAATGTCTGGACAAGTCGACTGCACACAAATAGTGACGAACAATATCTGTTAGTAACAATCGGTGTTTTGTAATAGTTTCGGTCTGCCAGTATAGGACCTTTGTCAAGGAAAAATGACCGGAATATAATTACATTGCTAAGTGAATCGAGGTCTTTCGTTGAGACGCGTGCTTTGGTTTTTCTCCACTCATGTCCCGTGCATATTCCATGTTCCTCCGCTTCCAGATGTTGGCTGTCATAAAACCTGGCGATAGTGTGTGTGATCTACAACCTGCTGAATCATTCACGTGAATAATATAATCTGTTATTTCTACGATTAGATAACACAAATTTCATAACTCATGATAATAATGTTTTGCAACAATAAAAAACAATACATGACAAATGACGCTCAGAACACAACGGTGTAGGCAATCGCTCGCAAAAAGTTCAGAGTGTTAGTAGCATAGTACTTATTATGGTCCGGTTGGCTATTCGATGAGGACGATTCGTAGGGCTTTCTTTTATAGACCGTAATATGACTCCATTGCTAAGGTCCCAGACCTATCCTCCATCCGAACCATTGAGATACCAGAAGAGTGAAGACACTAATCATGAATCATAATGGAGTGGCTCTGAAAAGGGCCGTGGATTCGATCTCGTGTCCAGCGCTGAACGGAAAGAGGAATCTAGGGAAGAGGGGGGCATCTGTTGCCTTCCTGGGTGCCCTTATGAGGGTCGTCAGCGTGAGCTCACTGGTCGAAGCACCATTGGTTGGATTTGTCTATAACTGGGCTCACAGACTGTGGGGTTCGTCACGCTTGGCTCACTGGAATCTGCTTTGTAGAGTCGCCACATACTCCTTAAGTAGTGTTCTAAGTAGTATTTTTATGCGTTTCTCATTGTCCTTGTATTTGTTGTGTTTTGATGGAGACATCTGATGGAAACAGACGTTTAATCGGGATAGTGATACTTTTCACATGAGCGTCTCTGTCCATTAGAACACATAAGGGTACTGTCATGCGAGCTTTTGGGCAAGGTGGCTCTGAAAATCGATTGAAATGTTGGTGGTTCTTATTAAGCCTTCTCACAATTGGAGGGATGAGAAACTTTTGTCGTCTTTTTCGATGACGCTTCTTGGTGCAGTGGAAGAAAAGTGCTCAAACACTGGCTCAAGTTACTCTACGAGTGCACAAAACCGTCAATGACATCAGATGAAAGCAGATGCTACCCCAAGTAATGCGTACAAGCTCGCTACGATCACTCCCTCGGATCTGCCTGAATTCATTCGAGCAAAGTTGTGCCAAATATTCATAACTATGACCCTGAAAACACAATACACCCATTGTTACAATAAAAACACCTTGTTGTATGGATATAATCAAATACTCCCAGTCATTTCTACGGTGGCGATTGTCTGGAAACTCATCATCTAAAAGACACGGGACCTTGTTAGTTAACAAATTTCCAAGTCGTCTACACCGTAAAACAAGCGCAATTATGCGTTACATCATTAAGTTGAAGAGTTTGAGCTCCTATGAAGCCAATTTCGTGTCATTAAGCGTTATTGTGATCAATGATAAGCTAGCATTTCGAAAGGGGAGAAAAGCAAACTAATATGATTTGAGTTGAATTGCTTATGCAAAAATGAGCACACAGTTTCTGTTTTAACTACGAGGAGATGTAAGTGGCCATGGAAGATGGATCACCCAGTAAGTACAACCAACAGAAAGTGTTTGAATTAAATATATCCAAGAATGTTTTATAGAACAAACAAGCCTTTGCATCTGGAAATGGGACAGCTCATATATTTAATAACTTATTATGCCTTATTGGTTTAACATTGGCGCGGCCTTCAATTCGGCCACACGTCAAAATACCATTTCAGTTGCATCTAGTTCCGATACGGATAAAAGGAAGAATGGAGACGTTTTTGCTGAATTAAACGATAGAGATTTGCCATGGGAAAATAACGCGCACGTATTGAGTCAAGGACAAGTTACAAATGTTGGCAAACGTTTTGTTTTTTTGTAATATTGGAATGCATGTAACTGGCTGAAAATTCATCCCATTTGGGATAAATAAAGCATTTTTCTTTTCTCTTATCTCTTATTATCGTCATCAATAATTACTGGTTGAAATATTCTTGTTAGGTATCAAAATACATCTTCAAAAGTACTTAAAAGTACCAAATTAATTGTCATGGATACGATAAACTGACTTTGTAGATGCTTTACCAGAGTGTCATTAAACATTAGAACTGAAGAAAGGTCCCAGTATCCCCGTGAGTCGTGTTAACCACATTGCGGCGTTAGAATTTCAAATATCTCTGTCAACGTTTCCCTTCTTTGCTACGTCCACCCTCATTTATCCAGTCGAGTGGTGATGCGAAGCCAGCTACTTCGAGAGAACAAAACGACATCTGGAAGTCAGAGTGGCTGAGCATATTCTTGTCTAAGCTCGCACGTTTATAAAGCACAATCAGAATCACCAACAGCCAGTCAATACCAAACATTGGTATCGATAATTAATTGAAAGACTTCGTCGTGTTAATCCAGAAAATATTTTGTCGAATCCCTACGTCAAACTTGATATTTACATTCACAACAAAGCATCAATGTTGCAATCGGCAAATTTTATTATCCTAATAAAGTTTCGACCTGCTACTGTAAGAACTTTGTTAGTTTAACAGAGGAAATATTATGCGGCTTTCTAAAATAGCCCTAATTCCCGGTCATTTAGATTCGTTGAGGCAATCGCAGTTCGCAAATTCCCCCAAAGATAGTTATGATGAATTACCTATTTGTTACCATAGTTATTGTTTAGTTATTGTTTAGAAAATAGCGCTTTTTCTTAATCTCAAAGTAAGAACAATTATTTCCTAGTCTTGTTAACGAGAAACTACTTATTTTATTAGGTCATTCTTGTTTTCTGCTTTTGCTTCATTTACAACTTGATTAAGAACGTTTCATTTGTTTTATTACCTCAATAAGTTATTGTTTAGAAAGTAGCACTCTTTCTTCATCTCATTTTAAGAACAATTACTCCATAGTCTTGTTGACGAATAACAATTGATTTTATTACGAATGATATTGACAAATAGCTTAAAAAATATGGCATTTAACTTGCTTGAATAGCTGTATTTTTTCAGAATTATTTCCTCTAGTCATTTTCTTACTCAACTTTGTTCATGATTACTTATAAGTTGCGCCACAATCGTAGCTACTACATAAATCTGAAGAGGAAAAATTATCAACCTGCTAAAAATTGATTATTTTAATCAGGTTTTCAAAACTGCTGCTCGTTAGTAAGCTCGTTGAATAGAGAATGATCTGGTCTATCTTTTGCGTCTATATAGAGCAGCATAGCTTAAAATGTCGAAAAGTTATGGATGTTACAATGCTTTAGTGTTTAATGAAGTATAAGTCTCTCTTCGACGCGGAAAACCCCTGAGATGAAAATCCTGAATGGCTTACTGATTGAACCTCAGAGAATCTGAACATTTCTGAGGACTGCCTATTCCTCACCGACTCTCATGCTGTGTCGCTTGATATACGACATAATGCTGCGGAAGCTCATGGTCACTACCAGCACTTACGTCTTCGCAGCTGTTACAGGCCTCCAATTGCTTGCAACATTTCCGGGCAGATAGAGCCCGTTAGCCTCTTCAGGCGGGTCTATCTAGGACAAGAGCAAGTCCGAAATAAAATGCTCCCATGCTGATGGGTTTCAGCTCTGCTGCCTTGCAGATTGCTTCGGGAGAAGTAAAGGCTATGGAAGTAAATCCAGACAGAAAATCGGGAGTGGAGTCCCTCAGGCGACTGGAAGATAAACTCTATCTTTCTTTCGGCAACTCCTGCAGTCAAACTGATGCCAAATGTATTGCAATGCTTTCCTTTGGATTCCATCAGTGAGACCGAGAGGGGGATCCTGGCGTTTTGGGGCACCCCAGGTTCTCCATATTCTTGCCCCGGCAGTCACTTTGTAAACATCACACATACAAAAATCAAACCTCCTAAAAATAAATTACTTTTAGGCACAAAGGGTGGCAAGCAGATACGGGTTATAAGTCGAAGCTGATTGGCGTAAGCATTTTCGACGCCACGGGCTGCCACTAACGGTGGGAAGGGCCATTGCGCTCTACTGGTCAGCTATCGCCCGCCTCAAGCTGGGCAGCCCCCAGCCAATAAGATGCTGACCCGCCAGGTCTGTCTGCTTCAAGGGGGTGCTTGGAGCTAGGAGAAACACCGAAAAGCAGACGCTAAACGAACTCACCCGCTAACACAAATAAAACCAATAAACAACAAAATCTATCGTTTGCGAGCTGGAATGTTCGCACATTAGGTCCTCTCAATCCGGTGAGCGACTGTGGTCTGGACACTGTGAGGAAAACTGCTGTAGTTGACCTTGAGCTCACGCGACTGAATGTTGATATCGCTGCGCTGCAAGAGACCAGGTTACCAGAATATGGCATCCTCCGCGAAGGGAACTATACATTCTACTGGCAAGGACAGGAACTCAACGAGCCTCGTCAACATGGTGTAGGCTTCGCAGTGAGAAACTCACTTCTATCATCCGTCGAAATATGTGGAAAAAATACACCTCGAATTTTCACGTTGAAGCTCAACGCATCCGCCGGACCCGTTCACCTAATAAGTGTTTATGCACCAACACTCTCGGCGACAGTGGAAGAAAAAGATCATTTCTACGAAGAATTGGACAGTTTGATTCAGCGAATCCCAGCTTCAGACCTACTTGGAGATTTTAATGCACGAGTAGGATCAGACAACCAATCTTGGCCAAGATGCCTCGGCTCGTTTGGCGTCGGCAATCTAAATGAAAACGGGCAACGCCTTCTGGAATTTTGCGCCCATCATGACCTTTGTGTGACAAACACCTTCTTCTCGACGAAACCACATCACCGCGTCTCTTGGCAACACCCGAGAAGCCACCATTGGCACCAACTTGATCTCATCATCACTCGCAGAAGACTACTGAACACGGTGTTGAAAACCCGCAGCTACCACAGTGCAGATTGCGACACAGACCATTCTCTCGTTGGAAGCAAAGTGCGCCTGCAACCTAAACGTATCAACTACCAAAGGATGAAAGGACATCCCCGCATTAACAGCAGTAGGGTAGCCGTCCAAGAATTACGTGATCGCTTTGCAGCTGCCATTGATAATAAATTAAACACCTGCTCTGCAAATGACGTCGAAAGCAGATGGCAACAAATAAGCGATGCAATACGAAACACTGCTTTCACTGTCTTCGGCAAACAGGACCGACGAAACTTGGATTGGTTCACAGACAGCATCGCGGAACTGGAGCCAATATTTGCAGCAAAACGCACTGCACTCATTGAATACAAAAATAACCCCTCTGAATCAACCCTTGAAAATCTTCGAAAATCCAGACGAGAGGCCCAGCGGACTTCACGACGATGTGCAAACAACTACTGGCTAGACATTTGCCAAGATATTCAGCTTGCCGCCGATTTCGGCAACATCCGCGGCATGTATGAGGGCATAAATAAAGCCCTCGGCCCACGAATTATCAAAACGGCTCCACTGAAATCAGCAAATGGCATCATCATTACAGACCGACAAAAGAAGATGGAGAGGTGGGCGGAATACTATAAAGGACTGTACTCCAATCCAACTACAGTATCAGATTCTGCGATGGACGTCATCCCAAACCTGCCGGAAATGACTACACTGGATAATCAACCGACGCTTGGAGAACTGGAAGATGCTCTGAAGAAAATGAAAAATGGGAAAGCCCCTGGACAAGATGGTATCACAGCTGAGATCCTGAAAGCTGGCCTTCGAACTTCTCTACTTTTGCAACTGCATCAACTATTACTTCAATGCTGGGAGGAAGGAACTGTTCCACAAGAACTGCGTGACGCCAAAATTGTACAAGAACAAAGGAGACCGAAGCGACTGCTCAAACTACCGAGGAATCTCCCTTCTCAGCGTCGTCGGCAAAGTCTTCGCTCGTGTCGTTCTCAAAAGACTGCAAATTCTAGCTGAACGAGTCTATCCAGAAACTCAATGTGGATTCCGCGCTGGAAGATCAACCATCGATATGATATTTTCCCTCCGTCAACTGCAAGAAAAATGTCGTGAACAAAACAAGTCACTTTATGTAGCCTTTGTTGACCTCACAAAGGCATTTGACACGGTCAGCCGAACTGGATTATATAGACTCCTGAAGAAGATCGGCTGCCCACCAAAATTGCTGCAAATGATTGTCGCCTTCCACGAAGATATGCAAGGCACTGTGCAATGCGATAGCTCAACTTCAAGCGCATTCCCGATCAAGAATGGAGTAAAGCAAGGTTGTGTGCTTGCACCGACATTGTTCGGCATTTTCTTTTCAATGCTGCTCGCATACGCCTACAGGGATTCAAATGATGGGATATTCCTTCACACCAGGAGCGACGGCGGATTATTCAACCCTGCGCGACTTCGGGCCAAAACTAAAATTCGAAAAGTATTTCTGAGGGAGCTGCTGTTTGCGGATGATGCAGCCTTGACAGCCCATTCTGAGGAAGGATTACAGCCAGTGCTTGCAAGGAATTCGGCCTAACAATCAGTTTAAACAAAACCAAAGTCATTGGCCAAGGGGTTAATAGTGCGCCGGAAATTTCGATTGAAGGCTGCACACTGGAGGTAGTAAATGAATTCCCCTATCTGGGATCCACTATCTCCAGTAACCTCTCTTTAGATTCCGAACTAAGCAAGCGTATTGCTAAAGCAGCAACAATAATGTCGCGACTGCAGAAACGCGTCTGGAGAAACCCGAAGCTGACCATCAATACAAAAATGCAGATTTACCGGTCTTGCGTGTTGAACACTCTGCTCTACGGCAGCGAAACATGGACGCTACATTCTCAGCAGCAACGCAAACTAAATGTGTTCCACTTACGCAATCTTCGGAAAATACTACAAATACGATGGCAAGATCACATCTCAAACAACGTCGTCCTTCAACGAGCCGGAGTCCAAAATATGTTCGCAGTCCTGGCTCATAGACGTCTACGTTGGGTTGGACATGTAACACGAATGGATGAAAACCGTATCCCAAAGGCCATGCTCTACGGTGAACTTGCCGCTGGTTCCAGATCAGTCGGAAGACCGAACCTACGCTACAAGGACGTAGTCAAGCGTGACATCAAATGCGGAGAAATCGACCTGGTGAACTGGGAAAAACATGCAGCGGATCGCAGCAGCTGGCGGAGCGTCATAAGGGCAGCAGCTCAAAGAATAGGCCAAGACCACAAGAATTCACGGGATAAGAAAAAAAATCGAAAATAAGATGCGTTCTGAATGCAGAACGCCCGTTGTCTGTAGTGGCTGTGGAAAAATGTGCTTGTCTAGTATAGGCCTCTGCAGTCACAGACGACGTTGTGTTAAAATAACATAAAGTTAGACAAAATACTAAATGTAAAAAAATCGTAAATGAAATAAAAAAATTTCAGATGACAACAGTAGTAGTAATAAAGGAATAACAATAATGAGAAAAAGTACTGATCAAATTAATGTCAACGATATTAAAGATAAAAACACAAATAACAAAAAATAAATGAATCGATAAGCACAAATATTATTACCCACAATATCATATAAAAGAAACTAAATTTAAAATTAGCAGAAACAGCGATAAACTAAGTTAGAAATTAAGACATTATACAAAATGAGAAGAATATAGCATAAGTGAAAATGAAGTGACAAATACCATAGTCTCTCGAGACTGACGGTCGCCAACCAACCATAGTTTTTAATTGGTGAAACTCCGTGACACTAAGTGTGTGCACTTTTTTCGTTAATCTTTATCTGGCGTTTTACTTTCAAACATTTGATCTGCAGTACGCACCTAATGGACTGCCGAGAAATTTCAGTGCAATATTTTGCTTTTTTTCTATGAACAAAGATACTAACAATTTTCGTTCAAAACTTAAGCTACTGTTGAACTCGTCCGATCAATTTTAACAAAAATCTTTAACCAATATCTTTCTTTCTTCAACAGACCAATTGCTTGTGGTCTCGCGTTTCCCATGAGCAACTATTTTTAGCCTTATATTCCCTTTCTCATCTTAAACGATCCTGGTCTCAGGTCAAACGCTATCGATCCGTTGCCACTAGTACTCATCCGTGATTGGTCTATTCCATCCATTGGATTGACTGCACTAGCTGGCCCACGTGAGGAAATAGACGATCGCGTGTTCATTTCCCTCTCACCAGATGCGTGGGCGTTGTAAAGCCCCTCACTCACCCATTCGTTCAGCCTCCCGATGTCACACCTACCCTTCTCGTTCGAGTAAAATAAGCTTTATTTATTCGGGCGGAGGTGAACATTGCGTATCATGTAACAGATCGTTATCGGCTCAACAGAATGCAGCTGCGTCATCTGGTGCTGATTGTACTGACTCTATTGTGCTGGATCGTGTTATGCACAGCAAAAATCCATACGAATCAGTGGTACGTGCGTCTTCGGAGTAACGGTAAAGCACAAAGAGAACTGGACGAGATTGCTCATGATGTAGCCAAAAGGTTTGGTTTTATAACGCAACCGAAGCATACATATTTCGAACCGAACGAATACGTGTTCAAACATGAAGACTTGCCTCAACATCATCGAACTCCAAGTCGAAAACACACACGCCTGCTAAACGATGACCCAGCGGTAGAAACCGCATTCCAGGTTGAAGGATTTGTACGTAAAAGACGTGGGTTTCGACCACTAGACGATGAGGGTTTGTCTCGAATTACGATGCATCAGCCTAGGAAGTTATCAGTCAGAGAAGCTCAAATTGCAGATCAACTCAATCAGAGCGATCCCCTATTTTCAAAAGAATGGTACTTGCATAACTTGGGACAAGGAAACGGGGTTCCTGGACTTGACCTAAACGTCCTTGGTGCTTGGGCACAAAACATCACTGGCCGTGGAGTCGTAACAGCAATCATGGATGATGGAATTGATTATCTACATCCAGACATTGCTCCAAATTACGCGGCCGAAGCCAGCTACGACTTTTCAAGCAATGATGCGTTCCCATATCCGCGGTATACTGACGACTGGTTCAATAGTCACGGAACGCGCTGTGCTGGTGAGGTTTCTGCTGTATATGGAAATCATATTTGTGGGGTAGGTGTGGCGCCGGATTCTCGAGTAGCAGGATTGCGAATGCTAGATCAACCTTATATGACTGATTTGATTGAGGCAGCAGCGATGGCCTATGCACGTGATATAATCGATATTTATTCGGCAAGCTGGGGACCTACGGATGATGGAACAACTGTAGATGGTCCAAGAAATCAAACCATGAAGGCTCTAGTAGATGGGGTGAACAACGGACGTGGAGGAAAAGGAAGTATCTACGTTTGGGCCTCTGGAGATGGGGGTCAGAATGATGATTGTAACTGTGATGGGTACGCAGCTAGTATGTGGACCATAAGCATCAATTCTGTCACAAATGATGGACACACAGCTATTTACGATGAATCATGTGCTTCCACTCTGGCGTCGACATTTTCCAATGGTAAAAATCCGTCACTTCAAGACGTTGGTGTGGGTACTATTGATCTTTATGGAAACTGCACTCTACATCATTCAGGAACTTCCGCCGCCGCACCCGAGGCAGCTGGTGTGTTCGCCTTGGCTCTAGAAGCCCAACCCAATTTGACATGGAGAGATATGCAACATTTGACTGTGCTTACGTCAAAACGAAATCATTTATACGATCGCGAACATACCCACAATTGGACAATAAACGGCGCGGGACTCGAATTTAATCACCTGTTTGGTTTCGGTGTTCTCGATGCCGGAGACATGGTTCGATTGGCTAAAAGTTGGAAAACCGTTCCGGAACGGTTTCATTGTATCGCCGGGAGCTTCAGTGGACGCAAAGTGGTTCGATTGTTGGAGCCCATCGAGGTAGAATTGACTACAGATGCATGCCGGGATAATCCAGAAAATCAAGTAAGTCTGACAACATGAGATACAAGTAACTATAAAGTACTGTGAAGCCTCCTTCACTGCCCCTATCAGCGGAATTAATATTAAGCGATAGGCTTAAAGATAAAACGTTCAGTGGTGCTTGAACTGTTGGGCAACGTCACAATCATCACCGCAGAAAATTAAAAAAATGTTTTTATTAATTGGTTGGCCAGATTGTCAGACGCAGTTTAATCCTGACTTAAAGGTATTTTGGTTCAGAATTTCACTTCCCATATTGTTCGTTTTATTCTTGAGCATACCCTTCAGTACCTCCCTCTGTAAATCTCGAAAACTTAATAACCCGAAGTATGATTGAATGGGCTTTATCGAATTTTATACTGAATGGAATATTTTGAAATTAATGATGCTGGTTTGGATGGACTGCCCCCAGTCTTAAGAGACTGCGGATGTTGTCATTCTGTTTTATCACTTCAGCTGATGTTTTTAATGCATTGCCGTGATCACATAGCCATGCTCTTTGCAGGTATTGTTAATTTTACTTCTTTCGCGCGAGTTTCCTTCTGTTCCTGAATAGGTATTTCATCGTGTTTAGCTCGATTTCATATAGTCTTCTTTCATGGTGAAGTTTCGTCAGCTTCATCGCTTTTTGATGGGCGTATACCGCCCATTTGGAGATTCTTCTGACGAAAATCGGAGTAAAATAGGTGCAACCCTTACGGTCGATCTGGAATTTCTTGTAGATTCGCCATTCCACGGGATCTTCCGGATTCGTCTGCTCTCCATTCGTTTTTCTAATGATCGTAACATCGTAGGCTCTAAGGTTTGCTGGAACCGATAATATCCTCTGTACTATGTAACGTTGACGATACAATGGCGAGTTGACTCTCAAAATTGTAATGTAAATATTATCACCAACAGATAATCACGAATCGAAATTCCAAAGGGACACACAAGGTTCTCATAGTGTTCGGTTCACGTTATGTCGCATGGAATACATAGTACGGCTTGGTAAACATTGGGCAGCCGAGAAAGGTACTTATCGGTTTGTGATGATTGTGGTTCATTCGGCCATACCAAAAGTATGAATTTGGAATACCATTAGCACTTGAATAGAATACACGAAATGCAATTGCGAATGGTGCAATGGTCTCTGTAAGTGAGGTAGCATATG
>JALGAQ010000009.1:4342482-4377637 GCA_028829895.1 Sinotaia quadrata
TTGAATCCTTGTGATCCCTGTGTTGTCATAACTCTGAAACTATTTGTTTTTCAGTTCTCCTGACTCTTTCTTACATAGAACCTGTCGCGTTGATGAAAGAACCGAGCTTACTGAAATCGAATCTTGTCCTTTGCTTACAATCGGTCAGATCGTTGCAATCGTAATGACCTTCATGATCATCGCTCTTTTGAGCGGAATTATTTTTCTATGCTACCGTCGCAACAAGCAGTAAGTGCATACTTGCATTGACTATCGTCAATACAGAGAGACTATTGTGTTTACCCCAGATATTTTTTATTTGTTTATTTTGATTTTCTTGTTATTTTTCTTAGTTTATATATCCACTTCTCATTTTTTCCATGTATGATTTAATTTTTGATTGATTATTTTTATTTACATTCATTTATTTCAAGTGCATGCAATTGCTCCGTTATATTGGTATCAGTAGTAGCTCAGTTTGTACGGTTCAATATCCATTCTGTATTAATCTCAGCACTAAAAATCGCCCAAACGTTATTTACAGACCCCCTTCACAACGGTTATTGTAAACGGTGCCACAAAGGAAAACACATCGATTGCCCTAATCATTGAGCTTGCATCCTTTAGTTTTTGTTTGTTATCTATTCGCTTTTGTAGTCATCAACGTGCTTTCTTTGAAGATCGATACGCAAGGTCATCTTCTCCATGTCTATAGTAAGAAAACTCGCAAAAATAGGTAATGTGCCCGGCAACAACAGTCAATAATGGGAAAGTTATGTGTTTAATTTAGTGGGGTGGATAACAGAACCACACGAAGAATGATACCGACTTCAGTTTGCACCCATTTTTGCAAAAGTATCTGACAGAGCGCTCTCGGAACGTCGATCACCTCAGCCAGGAAGCCTGTACACCTTAAAGAACTAAGCGCAGCTGTCATTCCACGGGCCACGTTATATCCCCCGTTAAATACTGCGATTTAAATTGATGAATTTCTCCTAATTTGCATGAAATGGCATATCTAGTTCACGACAAAATTGGTTTAGCTTCCGTAATTGAAGTATGGAGCGAATTTATCCAATTAACCTAGTGGATCAGCTGGAGATTATGAGATTTCTCAGAGGGTATCTAACCACTGAAAAATTTATTTTTCTGGCTTCGGTAACGATAATCTCCTCCGGACAGTCATTTATTTGATAACAAGTTTGATAATCCTGATAAAATAGTATCTTAATTCTTTCTAACAAATACCAACGTGATTGTAAATTTTGTGAAGAAAATTGATTTATTCTATGTAAATGAACAGAAAGCAAACAAGAAAACGAAATACAATATTACGGTTGTATTTGAATTAGATAGGCTCATGCGCAATCCAACGCGTAATAACGGTTTCTGTTATTACTTTTATTGCGTGTTATTTCTCTGGTATAAAATCGGGGTTGATCTGATGACGTAATAGCTACAAATAATGTCATGTGTTGACCACTGTCGTTTTGGCGACAAGGTGACTCTGCATGTCCTTGGTAGATCGTGTGATTTTGCTTATGATGTAGAAAGTTTTCTCCACCTAGCTTGTTGTAAAGAGAAAGCTGGAGTGAAGCTTGACCTCTGGTTGATGGTAATACTCTGGATGGGCCTCTATTCGCCATTGCTTTGGATCTGGAGATTCAATTTAGTAAGACACAGAGCACACACACATGCACTTAAAAATGCTAAAGTTAAAAAAAATTCATTGGAGATTCCGTGTGTCTGGAAGAGGAATGTGATAGGACAAATTTACTTCACAATCGAACAACAATACTACACAAAGTGGGTCAAGATCTGCCTTGATAGAGAGACCAGAAACAGGTGAAGAGTTGTACCACGCGAAATGTTATCACTGTTTGTTTCATTCTTATTTATTCTGGAGGATGAGCGTTTGCATTTTACAAATTGTGGTTGTCGGGAGTGTATTCATTTAACCGTTGAACATTGGAAAATCAGTTTATTGGTCGAAAATTCATCTAGTGGTACGAATAAGTTTCCAAAAAATAATTTTATTGAAAGTAACGCAAGACATAATTTTGACCGTTTTACGAAATCGAACCGTCTTATATATATATATATATATATATATATATATATATATATATATATATATATATATATAATTTCTCATAATGCTTTAGAAATTTGGTGATAATTTATTTTTTGTACAGTTGTACATTTTTAATCAGACCCACAAAAACTATCATGTATGACACAATTAACTGGTGCAAGGTCCATGTAAGTGTAATGCAAATGACCGTGTGGTTTTGACACCTAGCTTCATTCAAACGTCAACAATTATGATTTATGCTGTCACACAGACATCAGCGCTGGTCCTCACTTCGCATTTTCCGTTTACGCTTATAAAGAAAAGATTTTCGACTTGCTCCCTAATTATGCTGTTACTGACAGACAACAAACTGTCTGATATGCGCGTTAGTATTCACGTCATGGTTACGAACTCACGCAGAGTAAGGTGAAGTGAATCGAAAGGTTGTCTTGATGCACTAAATCATGCATTTCAGTTGTTCAAGGCCGTATGATTAGTTTTATTAGACATTCGTTTTCTCTTCATTTGTTGACAGTTTTCCAATTTAGCAATCATATCAGACAAACCGTCCAATTCCCCACATTTTTTGCAAACGAAATATTTTCCGTCACTGAGATCAAATCAACCTTGAATTCAACTCAAAACTCTCAGAATTTAAACGCTTTCATTTAATAACTCTACCGCCGTTACTGTTCTAGTTTGGAATACAAGTACATGAAACTAATTCAAAGCAATCAGGGAAAGCTTCAACCGACGAGCTGTGCGTTTGGATGATCACGAGGAAGATACTGTTGATGTCTTCGGAAGGCGAGTGGTTGAATTGCGCGTTGATCCGCCTCATGCTGCTGAAGTCAATTCCAAAGCGTCTAATGTACTCAAACCAGAGGTAGGATTCACCCATGTTCGTCTACCGAAATTAGGACCGATTGTATACAAGGTAAGCTATAAGGCTGATTAGTAGTTGTTGTTTCGGTACACTTGCCTTATAGGTACACCGCAATAAGGGTTAACGAAAACTAGAGAATTTATAAAAATGTAACCGAAAGTTCGCAGAAAGACGAGTCTTATGCAAATGCGAAAACTTAACGTTGGTGCATGCACAGGATTATTCAAAACATGGAGCTAGTTTCTTTAAGGTAGATAACAAATAAGCCCATAGTTTTATATAATGGGGGATGTGGGGATTTATATATGTATGTAAATGATGCTAATCGCGTCTATCGGTAGTAAGATTATCCGCCAGTATTTTGCCGAAAACATTCACAGGAAGCACCTGGAAGCATGCGTTTCACTCTTATTGGACATCATCAGCAAGGTGCCATGCAGCATCATGTATATTAGGGAGGTCCACATGAAGCCGAAATAATGTTTCAAAATAATATTTAATCTTCGAGATAAAGCATACCCTGTGAAACGCTACTCGACATAGCATGTTATGTTCACTACAAGTAATCCCTGCATTTTGTCAAGCTATCCATTGTCAATCAAATGGCTTTGGACATTATTATTTAAAGTTTTTTTCGAATTAATTTTTGATGTTTTCAGGTTCTTCATTAAATGTGCCCGTTGCTCTAATTTACTCGCCTCTAAATCAACCGAAGTAACAGAAATACGGGATACGTTATTCAATTTAATTTTCCTCTGCTTGCATAACCTTTCTGGATCTGAGTTCCTTATACCAAGAAAATAATCATTTAAAGCTGATGCAAATATTTATTTGGACGTTACCTCGACAAGCATTGGTAATTCCAGAATAAAGGATAAATCATTCAAATTGGATTCCATAGATATAAAAATAACCTAGAAGACTCAAGAGTACAGATGACTGTGATCTCAAAGGAGATTTCACATGATTGAAAGATTTTAATACATTTTGATAAACGTGCTGCCGTGCCAATGGTTTTTCATTCATTGTCCATGAATTATTCGGCTACCTTCTAACAAGTATTTACGAAAGTTTTTGCCGAAACTACAACGAAATGGTTCTCTTATTACCATGGTTTGGGCTTATGCCCTGCAACAGTTCTTCGATTTTCATGGCCCTTATCATGAGCATTTTTGTAAAACTTAACCAGTTTCTCAGTGTCAGATTAAGTGCATTAATCCGTTTTTACATGAGCGTATTAGGAATTGATGGCAACGATATTAATATAGGTTGCGAGGTTTCTGTTTGTTAAAGCACACTGCTCACAATTTCTCATAAGAATAATGACGTTTCTTAAAGCATACAATATGCCCATGAATAATCATTGATAAGGCAAAAGACTCAATGAATCAATAGATATCTGTTTCAAAGGTCTTTTTCAAAGTTCGTTCCGTTTTAACAGCATTAAAATGAAAAAATGTAGGCTCATGTGGAATGTCAATTGGAATTATTGATTGAAATTCAAATTGTCAGCAAAGTAACGAAGACATAAGAATTTGTAAAGAAAATTAAAAATAGCTAATGAGTGTGAAGGCATGAATGAAATATAGAAAGTAAAATTTAAATACAATAATTATAGCGATGCTCATAAGCATTAGGCTCATAGGAGTTTTAAATGACAACCCAAATCTTTATGCATATTTGGGGTTTAAAGGAGATGCAGCCGTTGAATTATTCCGGCGAAACCTATTCCCATTAATTTAGAAGAATTGCTCAAACGTACGTTTCAGATTGGTCTTGACTTCACGCACACTGATTCCTACTCAATCTAATGGTCTCCTTTCTGTATTGGCCAAACCTAATGTGGTTTAATCTTTTAGATGCAGTAATTGCAATGCGAATTACGATGGGCACAAGGAAAGATGGCTTGAAGAGAGACTGAAGAAACATCTGCCTAAATGGTTGTTTCTTTCAGTGGATAAAATCTCAAGAATTATTGTAGCTTCCCACACACTTAATACTGACATCCATGCTGTAAGGAAACTTTATTTCAAATCTTGTGCAAGGCTAGAGACAGACGTTTATTGAGATTTCTTGAGGCTGCAGCTATTAGGTTTTACAAAGGCTGCCTAAGTGTACAGAAAGAGTTGGATTATCAGTTAATAACCCCATGGACCTGATGCTTACGAGCATCACTATCATTATTTTTTATTTTACTTTTTAGGCTTTATCCCTGGGTTCACACACCTTATCTAGTTTTAACTTTCCTTACAAATTCTTTTATGTTTTCCTTTTTCGCTGACAATTTGAACTGCAATCAATAATTTCAAACGACATTTCAAGTGAGCTTAAACTTACTCAGTTTAATGCTGTCAAAACGGAACGAACCTTGAAAAAGGCCATTCTAATTAGATATCTATTGGTTCATCGAGTCTTTTGATTTTATCGATAATGATGTTTTTAGCAATTTTGACTCATTTGATTGTTACTTACAATCGATGAGATAGATAATTGTGTTTGATTGGCCTAATACTGACCTACAAGTTGGGGCTGGGTAGCCCAGAGGGCTAAGCACCTGGCTTACATTCCGGAGGTTACATGTTCAAATCGTGACCAGACATTAATAAGCTACACTGATATGATAAGATAAGAAAAGTGCTTAATTTAACCCAATGGATGAATTTTCAGCCAGTTACATGGATTCCAATAGTACAAAAAACAAAACACTCGCCATCATTTGCAACTTGTCCTTGACTCAATACACGCGCGTTATTTTCCCATGGCAAATCTCCATCGTTTATTTAAGCTAAAAACGTCTCCATTCCTCCTTTTAATCGTATCGGAACTACATGCAACTGAAATGGTATTTTGACGTGTGGTCGAATTGAAGGCCGCGAACATGATGAGGTATAATAAGATCGAAACCATGGTCTGTAACTCCATGTGTTTTAGTTAACAGTGGCATAAAACGCCGGAACCATAATTGTTCTAATGAGAAATTGTGAGTAATGTGTTTGGAAAAGATAACATCAAAATTAAAAAAACTGTTCTTCCAACCTTTCATGGCCAAATGCGTCAATAAAGCATCAGACGGCGAGGATCAGTTCATGTAATTTTCCGAGTAGATTAATCTGAACGGGCTTGCTGTGGTCCTCGATATTTCCCCAATCTTTTTATCCAGATACAATTAAGAAATTGTTCATTCATACTAATTGTCCGGCACATGTCGAGTTCCAGATGGGAGCCAATCACTGTTAGCAATTGACTGAACATGAACCCCGTTGCACATAGCAACTGTGTGCCTGTACACCAAGCAGCGTAAAATCATTATCCGGCAAACCAAATTGCACCTGGATCTTAGCCATTATTATATTCATACATGAGCAGATAATATACCAATGGAGCTGATTAAGCTTCCGGAATTATTGGCAATGCCGTTTATACAAATCTGGGCATTCGTTTCCCTATTTTATATCATTAACGTTGAACACCTGTGTGTAGGCACGTCCACACTCTAGAATTAAAATATGCATATGGTTTTAAAAACAAATTCTTTAAAAGATAACCGTTTGCTACCTACATATTCATCTATTATTAGGACTCTGTTGTTGGGTGATGAATGCAGGGTACCTTCTGGCATAACCGACATAACATTTGGTATTTTATACGACACGTTTCCATCGACACGATTATTGGAAATAGGGTTTGCCAAAATTCAATTTCCTCGCATTTATGATTATTCTGTTCAATCGCATTCACCAGTTGCCTAATCTTCAAACTATGATGCAAAAATCAGGTTTGAACTACTGACATGAACGGAGCGCAGCAGCGGAATACTCTAAGTACAATAGCCCAACTCTATTCATTATCGAAATCCTTTCGTGGTATGTCGCTCAAGGAACATCTCATCAATCAAAATAGATATTATCATACAGGGCGTTACTAAGGCTGTATGCACAATTTTATGTTCACTGTGAAGGTATCCGCCTTGTTTTGCTCCTTCGGTGCGAACTGTGCTTGAATGGGTATAACAGCGTATGGATTTTAGAACTACGTCAGAGCTACTTTGACAGAATTTAGATTTCCGTATTGGTGAGTCAATATCGATAACCGTGGTTTACACATGTATAAAGAAATTCAGAAACTAAGCTGATCCATGAGACGAAATTAGCGCAACCGAACTGTAGGTCAGTTGTTATCCTGGTTGAAAAACAGTCATAATACTTGTTTACTGTTTGAGATTATCTGGTACATAGTAGGCGTCAAATCGCTAAGCGACTCTGTGTAATAATTTTGTCTCTTATCATGTAGCCTAGGCGGCTGCAATTCGCGACATCAACGAACCTGATTATCCATGCATAGCAGGCAGCTGGAATGAGATTCATTGCCTCAAGAGGCTGGTACCTGGTTGCTTGTGAACCGTGCGATTGCAAAGACGGAAAACATTAGGGATGTCATTTAGTTTCATTAATCTTAAATGATCCAACTTTGATCACAATGAGTAATATTTGTCAACTGATCACTTTTTTTCTTTGAACAACCCGCTGCCCTGTGAATTCGTTTCTTCAGATCAAATGCTATGGTTTGAAGTCCCTTAAAACTACCTGCTGCTTCGGTGTGGACAAACGGGAATTATCCCACCCTCAGGCGACCTGGGAATAGAATATTAATTCCGCTTTTATATCTTCACCTTGATCTGCTTAATAACAGTCAATTTTTTCTTGTGATCTTAAACACACACATATATACATTTCTATAAATAAAACCAAGGAGGCAGCTTTGGAAACCCCGTTGAATCGGCATCTAACTACAGTATTTTCTAATCAAAGGGGAGCACGGAGTAACAATTGACGTGCTGATGAACTCGCTACTTTGAAGTGAAAAATAACTAGTTTGCAAAATCTAGTGAGGAAGAAGAAATACTGTCAACTTATAAATGGAAACACTTTAGCTACTTGCAGCTTTCAGTGCAATAGAACCTGAAATCCAATTCTCAGTACAGTTCATTCCGAATGTCTGAAATTACCTATTTTATTGATCAAAGAAAACTAATTGCGATCCGTGATAGAGAAGAATACAAATGATTTGATCTCGTTTTCAAAACAAATTCTATTTGTGCATCATTCGATTGCTTTTGTGGTTTGTTACTGCCGATGCTGTGAAATTGTATACTTTGGATTGAATTATGCTAATCGGTTGATTTAGAATAAATGACTTTAGCAAATATTCTCATGCATCGTTGAAGCAATAGATGAGGCCAATTGATTAATCTCTTCTCAGTAGAACCATAGTTCGATTTTGGATGAGCTTCTAGTAAATAATTCACATATGGATCAACAGATTTGAGATAATCCCTTCTTTGTAGTGCTCCGTGAGATGAAAATTCTCTCTATTACTCTACTAATTCAGTTTTAGATCTCTTGGAGTGGTTTATTAGATTGCGTACTTGGACCCGGTTAGCAAAGCAAACTTGGTTCGAATTAAACTATGATATCTATTTCGATTTGAGCAACCGGCAGTGTAAACTTTCATTCTAAAATCTTTGAATGCATGTCAAAAAACTGAAAGTTTTCTGAGACGTATTATTTGAAATATGTATCACACAGATAAATTAGAAGTAATCCAAGATTAGCTTAGTGTTTTTCAACAAATCAAATTCATATTTGTGAACCAATAGTCATTTATTTTGAACGACCGTTTTGAATGTTCATTCCGCACAAAAATATGATTGCCATTACATGAAAGCTTACAGGATGAATCGATAAGAAATAATGATTGAGATGACGATCGTTGGAAAGCAACGATACTGATTTATCAGCAAATATTATTTTGTGATCAGGTTTTTGTGCGAAAAGAAATATATGATGGGTATTAAAAGGGGATTAAATTATAAATCTGTAGCTGGTAATCTCCGGATCTGTGGGAGTTCCAACCGATAAACCAATCCTTTTGTACGTTGCGTTGTGGTCTGTAAATCTTGATAGCTACAGTCTTAATAAACGTGTGTTGTAATATCGGTTCAATATTTTTGATTTGCACTCAACAACCTTTTAATCATGTTTTGATAAACATGCTTCATGTAAGCTTTCAGTCATTGAATTCACGGAATCATCCTTCAAAAAGACGTCGTTTGATTGTCAGATTGCTTTTTGCTTCTAACAATGAGTATCAATCGGCGCACTGCGGAAGGATCATAGTTCACCATCAGAAAATAAGACCCATTTCTCCTGAAGAATATTTTGGTTTCTAGCTTTCCGTAGTTGTCATAATACGAATCGTTAGACCTCCTATCAAAGCAGTGAATGACGTCGACTATCATTAAAATTTACTTCGAACATGAAACGTATTGGTTTTCCATTTACTTTTTACCCTGTGCATTGATTAACTTCGTTTTAACATATCCATACGTTTGGCTCCATAGTTTAAAGTTGCTCATTTCCAAACGATCCTTCTCATTTTGATTTGCCTGCCAAACGTTTTACGCCACTTCGGTTGACCATTGACGCTTTAACACTAAATCTTTAATTGCGTTGTTCGGCGGGACCACATTCTGATGACAATCATCATCATAAATCTTTATCATTTTGTTAGTTGTTTCTCTCTTCACGTAATTGTCATTATTCTTTGCATTAGCAGTGTAGTCATGTCATAGGGTGAACGCGGTTCGGATATCGATAGCGCAGGTTCGAAACCGGTTACTGGGATCGAGTTGGAAATACAACCCTGACTGGATCGAGATCGAAAGAAGGTTTCTTAAGACGGAATGCATCAGTATTTTAAAATCGGCCTTCAGGAAATCGCAGAACCTATTCACAGTACTTCTAGACGAATAGACATAAAACGAAACATGGTTTAGAAAAAATATATATGTTTTTTGTAACTATTATAAATTCATTTTTAAGGACAATGTTGCAACTTAACCATATTTCGATGCTAAATGAATTGCAAAATAATGGATTGATAGTGAATCGAAACTGCAAATTACAATAAACTGATTGTAATGAAATTTCGGTGTAGACCGCTGCATGACTCCTTCGATTGTCACTTGTTCTCTATTCGACTCCCAACGCAACGGCTTATACACTGCTCACCACATGAAGGAAATCGATAGTGGGACCATGAAATCACCTTATTATAGACTTTAACGTTGTTCTACAGGTGGAATCGTCTTGAGAAGTCCTAGTAGTTGAATCGATTTGGGATCTAGATTGCTATATAATAAGAAGGAAAAGCAGCTGGAAAAAATCTTGTTCTCGTAGCCATGCTGTGTTCGCAAGGGACATCTAAAGGATAACATGAAATCATAATATTTGAAAATGAAAAAGGCCGGTAAATATTGAAGGGAAATTCACGTGATTCGAATCAAGAAGTTTAAGGAGGACACAGTAACGAGTGTAACGATTGAAAAGTCACAAGACGCTTCAGCAGTGACTGTATTGGTTAGTAGCAGCGACAGTGTACATCCCGGAAGCAAAAGTTACTATTGAACTGTAGAGCCCTGTTTCGCCTGACCTCACCAGGGCTCAAGTCCATTTGAACAACACAGTTTAAAGTTTGGTACCGAAGCATTAATGGCAGACTATATAAGACAATAACGATTTTCTTAAATTTCAAATCTAGAATTGATCGATTAGAAATGGGTGAATGCCAAGGTAGCTAAAATAATATTAACATATAAAGGTAAACGAATAAATATATAAAAAGGGTTGTTAATCTACGTAAGGGGTAGGGACAATCAACACTGTATCCATGCCAACTGGAGATGGTAATCTAAGTCTCTCAGGGCATTAAGAGAAGGTTTGAGCCTTCTGATTGCCACCGCTTCAAAAAACATGAGACTTCCTCGGTCTCTCGCTTTGTGGATAATAACTTACATATAGCTTGAAACGTGTAATCTTGGACAGACTGAATCTGGTGTCTCTATGCATTTACATCAATTTCTGTCAGTCTGCTGTCAAGAAAACCGTACGGTATGTGTCCGAACGCCTGGAAAACTCACTCAAACACGATTTTTATGAGTTTTCCTTTCCATCAAACCCAGAAAAATATGTAACCAATCTGTCATCTGTCGAACTGAATGCATTGCAACTCGAAGCATTATCATGTGGTTTGAAGTTTTGCACTCCACCCAAGAAGATAAACAGCATCGAAACGCAAGCTCAATTCGAACTTTTCTTCGACCAACTATCCCATCTAACACCAACAGGTAAAGAGGATCGAAATTGGTTGAAAGCCAGATTGGTTGACTTGGAGCGGCAGTTTCGGATAACTCCCATCAAGCAGAAATGCCCATTGACGCCGAGTCACATTGAGGCTCTGAAAGAACTTAGGGCCAAAGACATTGTGATTGTTCATCCTGACAAAGGATCCGGCGCAGTGATACTTGACCGAACAGATTATGAACGGAAAATGATGGACATCTTAAATGACACAACCAGGTTCAAACAAGATGACACGCCCGACAACCCTGTGGAGTTGGAGAAGCGGGTAAGTGCTGAGGTACAGCGATTACTAGAAGGAAATTTCATCTCTGAGAAATTGGCCAAATCGCTAAGACCAAGGGGAACCCAAACACCACAGCTATATGGGCCACCGAAATTACATAAGCCCGATGTACCATTGAGACCCATCCTCTCAATGTATAACTCCCCCCAGCATGAGCTCGCTAAATGGCTGGTAACAGTATTGGAACCAGTAAAACGTTCACTGGTAAGTCGAACTGTGAGAGACAGTTTTGAAATGGCTGAAGTGTTAGACACCGTCAACGCACACAATGCTGCCATGGCTAGTATGGACATCAAGTCTCTTTTCACCAACGTCCCCCTGAACGAAACCATCAACGTGATTTGCAAGGAGGTGGAACAGAAGAAGCTCCATTTGAGTATACCTACATGTGAGCTTGATAGATTGCTGCGATTGTGCACAATGGATGTGAAGTTCCACTTTCTAAACAAAGGCTACAGACAAATTGATGGAGTCGCGATGGGAAGTCCACTTGGCCCAATACTAGCAGATATTTTCGTCGCACACCTCGAAGAAAAAGTTTGCGAAAAATTGGATGAGCTAATATTGTACCGCAGATACGTCGACGACGTACTATTGATTGGTAGGGACAGGAATCAATGTGAAGATATCCTGAGAAGCCTGAACAGTCTACATAATAACATTCTGCTCACCATTGAGCACGAAAGAAATGGCTGCTTACCCTACTTAGACTTACAGCTCACTCGAAGAGCTGATGGTTCAATATTACGTTCCATTTACCGCAAACCGACATGGACAGGTCAATACTTACACTTTCACAGCTTCGTGCCGTGTCAGTATAAACGTGGCTTGGTTAAAACGCTGTTTGAAAGAGCGCGGAGGTTGTGTTCGAAAGAAACATTACAGGCAGAGTTAACTCGGATTCGACAGGTGCTAAGTGAAAATGGCTATCCAACGTTGTTTATCGATAAGCACAGTAAACCGAAACCCGTGGCTACGAGGATAACAACGGTTCCCAAATGTGAAGTTAACCTACAACTTCCATTCAAAGGTGATGATGTGAATGAACTGTTGAGGAAACGTCTCAGTAGTGCGGTGAGCCGTGTTTACTATGCTGCGGATGTTAGAATCCTATATCATACAAGTAGGATTGCAGTCCCCTCTGTCAAGCTTGCGTCGCCCCTGTTCACAAAATCCCACCTGATTTATGAATTCAAGTGTAGCTGCGAGGCCAGCTACCTCGGGAGAACAGAACGACACTTGGGAGTCAGAGTGGCTGAACATATTCCCGTTTGGATCCGAAAATGTATGATGCAACAAGGAAATTTAACATCGAGCTTCAATCGATCGATTACTTCATCAATAGCCAAACACTTGGTCGATTCACGTCATCGAGTTGACCCAACCAAAGCGTTTCGGTGTATTTTCAGAACACGTAACGCTCGTCTCTTGCGTTTTGCTGAAGCCGTTGCGATCCGGAAGCGCTGTCCACAGCTTTGCGTAATCAAAGACCTGTACGTGACTCTGTCATTGAACTGGTAACTGATTTTATTGGACATGTGTGTGTTCGCAATCTTGTCTGTCCATCTTTGCCTTCTCCCGTCTTCCATATAAACATTTATCTGCAGTAAGCACCTGATGATATGCAGAGAAATGTTTTGGCCTGACATTGTGCTTTTATATTATTGCCTCCAATAATATTAATTGATGAGCACACTCGCCTTCTTGTCCTCTGTAATAAAGTTCACGTCGGGAATACCATGCTTCAAATAACAGAGATATTCGATCGATCGCAGCGGGGGCCGGCATCAAGCATGTGTTCAGTCACACCGCAGTCGTGAACAGCCAGTAGTCGAGAACAAACACATAGGTAGGCGCTCTTTCAACGTATCCTCTATCTGGGTGGTAGTTCTCGACTGCTGACACATTTCCGAAGAGCAGTGTGACCGAACAGATGCTTGACATACATGAGTTTTTATCTCAATGCCAAATGGATACCATTTTTCTCCAGTAGAAGGACGCTTGCGTGGGAAGTTCTTTCAATCAAACATGCAGCAGGAATACCTGGGTTTTTCTTGGACCCGCCGGCATCCAGCCGATCCTTCTAAAATCTTTGGCCGCGGGAATCGTCCCTCTCATATTAGACCCATTCCGGCGATCGCTGGATATTGGTGAACTACCTGGAATACTCAAATCGTCAGACCAATCTTCAATGACGGTAAAAAGAGCTTGAAGTTTAAGTATAGACCGGTATGCATGTTCTAGTGATCGAGAAGATTTACAGAGCCAAATCGATCGCCACCTTAAACGGTTTCATCCGCGGGAAGTCCTACATAAACATTCAAGTAAAGTCCAGGTAAGACTGGTGTGGATCCCCAGAAATAAAACCACCAGTTCGCAGGGCACTGATCTATTATAGCAACTCCTTTGATAGAGTTGATCTTAAAATGCTGCTGGCAAAATCGTTCTTCCTAGGCATACAGAGTAAGGTCTTGCGATAGAAAAGAGCCTATCTAATGGGTCGCACCTGGCGTTTCGGGGTTGGCGACGTTTTTCAGGGAGTCCCTAAATGCGCCGTACTAGGACCGTGACTGTTCACCATCTTCTTTCACGACCTTCCTGATGTATTCTTATCAAAGGGAGCCTGTTCGCTGATGAATTGAAGATCTGGAGGAAATCAACATCCAGATGATAAGGTCGCGTTGCAAGCTGATCTTGATAGGCAATGTCGCTGGTCGTCAGAAAATTAACTTCCAATAGCCCAGACAATTCTAATTTATGAATTTGGGATGGTCAAATCAAGGAGTGCTGCACACATTACACTATGCTCCTATCTGTGTCGTGTCATCCTTCAAGGATCTTGGTGTTATTGTGCGTGACGACTTGAAAACCCACGACCAAACTGATAAATCCTGAGTAGCTGGGTTAGAAACCCCGTGGAAACTGAGATGAGTCTCACCACTTCTTTTACCAGACTGTACCAGAGCAACGTCCGTGCGTGAGTGAGATATGGAAGTCCAGCCTCCTATCCACTTACGAAGGTAAAGTCGCTCGTTTTGGTTATGTTCAGAGATTGAGTACTCGAATGCTCCCACATGAAGAGCGATGCAAGTGACTAAATCTAAGGAACAATAGGTGATCTGAGCCTCCTGTTCAAACTCGTAGTTCTCCAAAGCATGCAGGGGTTTGAAGGATGTTGTATCTCGCGTCTCAAAAGGTCGAAAGAGGTGGCATAACTAAAATGTACTAATCAAGTGGTCAGACGGTCTCCAGCAGGTATACTGCCTGTCGTGTAGAGAAGTACCGACGTGGAACGCCCTTCCCTCTTCAGTTATCAATACCATTTCGGTGGACTCATTTGAAGCCGCCTTAGACAAACACATGAACCCATCTGGCTCTGCTGGTAGCCAGTTGGAAAGGAAATATGCGCGAAAATTAGTCAAGGACTATCAAGAACCGCCAAGATTGAGTGACGATTGAGAGAAAAAATGAAAACGTTCTACTTCAAGCAAATTGTAGCGTTGTAAACGTGTCTGAACATTCTTTGATAGTTCATTTTTGTGTCACATCTGTTCGCAGATTAGTGTATATATATAAATAACCGGTTGTTAATAAACTTGGTATTTAAAGTTAATGTTACTAATTTTTTCCTGTTGAACTGAAAACTAGCTTCCAAAAAGCAATTGACAATTCAGCAATGATTTCAGTTTTACTCAGTGTAATGGTTTCTGTTGTTGTATTTTTCCAGGACAACAATGTGTACCAATGTATAAATAAATCCAACTTGGAGCTCACATTGGCCGCATGATCATGTTAAGCGAATGAATGGTATTTAAATCGAAGAGGAATGCTCTACAGATACTACTGAATTCGGTACAGATCATTAAAGAATGATTCAAAATATCTAGTGTGCGATCTTAGGTACCTTTACGATTCAAACACCGAAAAAGGAATGCTCTATCTTTAAGTGTGTGGTACTCTTCAGAAAAAACGTATTTGTTCGGTACAATAAAATATAAAATTTGTTTTTGAGATTTTAAAAAACAAAGTTATGTAGCCAAGCTGAAGGGACTGCATAAGAGTGGCTGAGGATAAAAGACGCTTCTTTGACCACATCACTGAGCAAGGCGCAAATTCATGGTGCAAATTTTGACGAAATATTATTCTGTTGCGCTGTACGATATAGTCTTCCAGTTTTGTCGTATGATGTGGAAAATAATCCTTTACAACTATATCTAAAGGCACACTAAACCTAATAATCTTTCACGTGAGCTAATTCATGATCCGCCTTAGTTGAACCATAGTTCTGTCCTTATACTGCTTATCATGTATAATGATGGTCAAATGAAACTAACATTAATTGTGCTGTCTGTTTCAGTCAAATTCTAGTCAGGATTGTCAAACCTTGCCAGAACATGAAGAGCAACCGGACTCATGAAATATTGTCGACCGAGAATGAATTACCGAACCAAGCGCAATTTATTCTTTTGGTTACATCCTTGTCACCCCAACATATCATTGTTAATGTTGATCTCATTTTACTGTGTCATCATTTTGTACTTGCACCGTACCACTTAACGACAAATCACGTAAGAAATTGTGTGCCCTTGCTTTTTGTGCGAATGTGAACTACTTTGAGTGTATGTATTTTTCAGTTGTGTTGCTGTTGATCTGATCTTTCACATTTATTGCCTATATAAATCTTGGTCAATTCTTTCTGATGTGCAAGTTGACAACGGGGCACTTTCCTGCTTGTCATTGATGAACTTACGACATATCCTCAGATGGCGATTTCAAGAATTTGTCCAAATGCAGCATAAATGCAGCGACGGCTGAGGAGTTGACAGCTTTCAATTTAAGAGAGTTCTAGAGCGACATGATTCTACGAAAGAGGTGATAGACTTGAGAAAGTCCATCAGTTCTATACTTAGAAGAATCGTCCCCTTGTACGTTAGTTGAAAGTCCATACAACTAAATGTTTTATATCAGGGTAGTTATGGAGTAGTCCTGAACGGAAGATGTGGCAAAATGATCGTTGGTAATGTCTCTACGGTATAATCACATAGTATCGGCCATTCCTAATTCGGTAACCAAAAATAGAGTAAGTATTATTTAGAATTAATGGCCCCAAATAGGTTAACCGAATCACCGCAATGTATAAGGGTATAGAATATCCTTGTTTATCTACGTGATGACGATCAGCTACACGAATGTGTGATGAAATGATCGTTGGTGATATCTCTACAATATAATCAAACGTGTCGGGCAACCGTTGTCCAGTGCCACAAACACATAAATATTTAGAGTTAATGGCCCCAAATAGGTAAACTCGAATCACTATGAGATATGCGAATATAGTATAACCTTGTGGAGCCACGTGATCGCGATCGGTTACACAAAGACTTAGCAAAATGATCGTTGGTGATATCTATAGAGTATACTCACGGTTCGAATTAAGCAAATATTTAAACTCGGGCTTCTAAAAAAATATTCTCAAAACTGGCTAACAAAAATTCACCATCAGGGTTAAATTGTCGAGGCTGTTGTACGTAGTCCTTCTGGTCAATTGCATCACAAATAAGCACTTTGATCAAACAGCTTAAAACAGGATGGAATCAGCTTACAGTGTCCAGTCCGAAAGCTTACGTAAGCCTTGTAAATAGATTCAAGGATCGTAATCATAATATGCTATACTGGACGACAAATATGGACGAGGGGCGCAGATTATTGCAACGGGCAGGATTAGATTAAAAATAGGTGATCGGGGAGAAATCTGTGACAGATATGACACATGTAACTAACATGAAGTGGGGGGACCGTAGATGTGAACATCATCGTAAGGCGTGGGATAAGACAAAACAAAATAATGGTGTTAAGCCGGATGCGACGGGGATTACAATGCACGTTTACATTAGATATGGTTCATGTAACCCTAGAGGGGATCGGCATTTCTAAATCGAAAAAAATGACGAGGGATAACACATGGCGAATGGAGTGAGAGTGTGGCAACCGCAAAATGTGGATCATGGCCAGGTGGTCAACAATCATCAGCTCGCAACGGATGGACATGAAAGATGGAGGATTGAAGTCAAGAAGTTCAAGACAGGCACTTGGACGGGATTGGAGAAAAACGAAAAGCTGACGACAGGGATCCACTTTGCTATAAAAATGACAGTTGTACAATATTCTCTTCCTTTTTTACCTTGACAAAGGTCTTGCAGTAGCAGACCGAAGTGTTGTTAAAGTAATACAATACGCCGGTTGTTAACAAGAAACTTTGTTTTACGATGAAATCTCAATCGGTTACAAGCATTTTTGAGCTTAATGAACGGAAGATGTCCACTTTGATGCGGCATTACTTTGAGGTGAATAGGTTCAGGCTATTACTTCTCTCCTCTCAGAGGAGTAACATTCTCATGAATTCGGAAGACCTTTTGTTTGCATTCGGGCCGAGTACAAGAGGTACTTGTACGATTCAACCGCCAAAAATAATTACATGCTTAGGCGTTGTTGTGTGATTTCGCTCTCTGCACAGGAATAGCAAGTAAAGGGCGCGTACTACTACCATAATGGTATGTACTTTGAGAGATCCTTGTGTGTTTTTGGCGATAATGAAAAAAAATACGTTTGCCTACGCATGTCTTCTTTTTACTCGCTCTGTCATCTGAAGAATAAACATTTACGATTTTCCGCGTTCGTTCTAGTAAAAATTAAAAATGACACTAGAACCTCAGAACACTCGGGTTAGAACACATAAAGCTGACTTTTATGGAGTGGATTGTTCGCTGTCAAGCGGTCTAATACACTCTACATACGCATATGGAAAATAAATATGCCTATCCTCTCTCAGTGATGTGTTACTAGTAAGTAAGATGCTCTAGCTATGATAGGGAACTGTACCTATCGTTTTTCTCATTGACGATTTTACAGAAATGGAACATGTTTGGATGAAAAATCCGATAATAGATAATAATGAAATACGGAAAGAAATGAAGTGCTTCGAGATTCACATAAGATCCAATCAGCGGCTGCATATGATTTTCTTTAATTTGAAATTATCCGTTTCATTTACTAGAAATTCAAACAATCGACGTTTGAACTGATCGACTCGTTGCCTTTTGCGTGAAATCTTTATCTATTTCTGCGGGTAGGTCACTTATGACGTCCGTGTCTCAGGTTGGTCAATCTGGATGTATCGCACCCTCAAACAGATCTTGCTAGAACAAAAAATTCCAATTTAACAGATTCCATTCCAATTTTATGAACGTGCTTTGATTTGCTTGGTGCCATATATGCTTTTCAGGTAGATCTGCATTCTATATATAAAAATATATTTGAAGTGAGTTTCTTCAAGGTATTTCTGAAAAGTTCACAGGAAGCCTCTGAATGCATGCGTTTTGCGAAACTCATCAGTTGGGCCCTTCAGTCCAATCGACTATCATAATATTTTCGCACAGCCTTCGATTCTGCAGTTAGGTTGTGATATGGCAATGTTTTCACCGGTCTGCAGTAACCGAGACATACATATCCATCCCAAGGGCAAAGTACTTGTACATTCGGGCATGAGTTATGGTCCATAATCGTCTTTCGAAGCCTTTCACCGTCTCTAGTGGAATTAGGTCAATCTGTCCTATCTCACCATTCCTGTTAAACTTTGTTATCGATGATGTCCTTCAGAAAGCGATGCAAGGTCTTTAAAACTGTGGCTTAGAATTTGCCTGACATAACAAACTTTCTGATTTAGAGTACACCGAAGACATGGTTCGTCTTGGGGACAATGAACAAGCACTTCAGAGTACATCGAACTGTTTGAAATTTGAAGACACACAAGGTTTAAAAATTTATATGCCAAACTGGTGGGTACTGTGCACGCACTCACCCTTAATAATGTTCGACTTGAACTTTTCGTTTACTCTGTTTATTTGTGAGAGCTGCGCCATTGCTGTTGTAGATATCCAAACTAAGATTGACCTCAGAATTGCGAAAGCCAGGCTGTTAAACTGAAGCATCTTAGCATAGATGTAACATCAGTCCTGCACTGAAAGGCTGTCTACCGTACGCTAGTTCGAAAAGAAGGTAGTCCCCAGCTGTCAGTTTAAAAATACCGATGTCTCTGGAGCATTGCTAACGTTCAATAGCAACACTATGTGAGCAACGATGAGGTACGACATCGGGTTCTAGGACCATCTAGTTGAAACTTATGCTACGTCACTTCACTTATCCGGCTGGGGACACGTACTTTATATATTACAGTGCGCCTTACTGGTACTTTCTGGGCCTGATTAGAGGAACCAACTTGGCAACGAGGCATGGAGAAATTGAGAAGTAAGCTTATGGTTTTCTTTCTTACAGACCATTAAGATGGGAAGGGAAGAACGATGAGACCCAATGACTGAAAGGACTAGATGCATGGTGCAGAATAAATTAGTGGCGTGCATTCTGCTTTGTTTGTTATGACTGAAGCTACCCTTCTTACCCAATCAATTAATCCCTTAGAAATAAAAAGGCGTGCAGTAAAAAAATTGGAAATACAATAAACAACAATAACCTAAAATTTTCGCCTATTTTCTCTTTTTTCTTTTTTCAGTTTGATATATTACTATTTGTTTTTGCCGTTCCTGATGCTGTACATAATTTTTGGTGCCGGGTCTGCTTATACAGAGTGGCGCATATATATATATATATATATATATATATATATATATATATATGTGGACTAGGCAAGACCCAATTTTATGAAACCAGGCCACAATCAGTTTTCGATCCCGATACGCAAGCCGGTTATTACAAAAATCACATCAGGAGAGGACCACGAGGAACAAACAAATAATGAGGTTCATTTATTTTTAAAAACATGTATATAAGCAACTACACGACGATCCGAATCCAACCCATCGGTCACGATGTACCCTCACCTGAAATAGATTATCTGAAGACCATAAGGGATAACAGAGTTAATTTTAATTTAAACACTTCTAATTAAATGAAATGTAGTTTGCCTCTTAGAAAGAAGCTATAATGAATGAATTGGCGATAATAGTTAGAAGCAAGCTATTCACATTTTACTCGGTTGCAATTACCTCAATTTGATTCTTTCTTTTTCTTAACCGTTGACCTATACGATCGTAGGGGGGAAGATAGAATTTGAGGAGGTAATGACATTTCTCCAAGCTTCTCTGTCCTCAGCAGTCCGCAACAAATCGAACATACTCATGTGCTTCCAGTCGTTTATGATATCCATCCCGCTTTTCTTTTGTCTTCCTCTTCTTCGCCCCCCTCCACTGTTCCTTGTCGAAGAGTTTTTGAAAGGGTATCGTGGCGAGTTGTATGAGCGAACCATTATAGTTTTCGTCTCTTAATTTTGGCAAGAATTGGTTCGTGATGGTGCATAAATCGCTGGACTTGAGAAATAATATAATCAGACTTGAGAAAGAACATAATCATTCGATTTATGATCCCTCCAAGAAATGCCAAGGAGTTTTCTCAGAATTCGTTTTTCGAAAGCCTGTGTCGTCTTCTCTGCGTCTGACAACACAGTCCAAGTCTCAAAGCCATAAAGGATAACCGAGACAACTAGAGATTTAAAAACCCTGTAGTTCATTTTGAAACGGATCTTGGAATTGCACAACCTTTGCAGCCTAGCCATCACTGAAGTTGCTTGGGCTATTCGAATAGAGATTTCATCATTGCACGTACCGTCCTTGGTGAGTGTTGCTCCCAGGTATTTAAGGCGTACTACCAGCTGTAGTGTTTGACCATTGACTGTGATGCTTACACTGTTCACCATTACTTTTGACTTGCTTGCACTTATTTCCATTCCATATGCGCTAGCTCTGTCGTTCAGGTAATCAGTAAGATCTTGCATGTCGTTTTCGCTCGCTCCCAACAGGTCGATGTCGTCTGCGAACCGAAGGTTGCAAACAGGTCTTCCGCGATTGAAACAGAAGTAAAGTGTCCCTCTAGATGTTCTTGCATTATTTTCTCTAGAAATAAGTTAAACAGTATAGGTGATAAAGGACAGCCTTGTCGAACGCCAACAGTTGTGCGAAAGAACTCAACCGCATGATTGTTTAGGAAGACGGCACTACTCGCTCTGCCATACGGCGATCGTATTGCATTCACAGTAGCATATTAGTGATGAAATCACTTGAGTACATGCCATAGCCCATCGTGCCAAACTCTGTCAAAGGGCTTCTTAAAGTCTACGAAGTTGTGATAGAGGTCCCTTTGTTGTTGAAGAAACTTTTCTATTATTATTCTACAATTGAATATCTGCTCAACAGTACTTCGTCGGGGTCTGAAACCACCTTGTTCTTCAGACAAAAGTGCCTCTGCCTTGGTCTTTAAGCGGTTCAAAATGACGCGAAGCATTACCTTGCTTGGAAGACTAATAAGGCTGATGGTTCGGTAGCCTTCACACTTTCTCAAGTTTCTTTTTTTCGGTAATGGAATAATCAGTGATTTTGTCCATTCTTCTGGCCACTGCTTGGTTGTCCATATGTTCTGGCACAATATTGTCAAGGCTTTAATGGTTTCCTGGCCTCCGGCTTTCAACAGCTCTGCAGGAACATTGTCTATTCCTGGTGCTTTCCCGTTCTTCAAACTTCGTAGATCTATTTCCACCTCTTCTTTCGTAATTGGTTGACTTTATTCATTATCGAAGATGAGGTTCCTCTGTATAAGGGTTGTGTTTGGCTTGAGTTCCTGGTCGTATAGATCTTTTCAGTAATCGGTTCATCTTTTGAGAATATCGTCATTGTCGGTTAGAACGTTGCCATGTTTGTCTTCGATGACGGAAGCTTTTGGATACTGGCAGGAAAAGCAGAGTAGTTCATGTAGTGCAATGAATATGTTTCAGGTTTTTTGCTGTGATTGTCTGATATCCACTTTTGTTTTTCAATAGTTTTTGTCTACACAGTTTTTATTTTACCACTTTTGATGTTTGCTGTACACATCGATAGTAATTCGTGAGTTCACTTTCGAAAAGTTGCTTTATTGTCTCTATGATATGATTAAAATCGAAAGCAGTAAATTTTAAACGATTGTTTTTTTAAAGAAAAAATGTCACAAGTGCGATTGAATGACGGTTGCGAATTTCCTGCCTTTTCTTTGTTGTTCAGGAAATGTAGGTGTCAGTTCTCCGCAGTGTAAAGTGAAGCGTTTGCTTTTTGAGTGACAATCATTTCACGGTCAAAGAACTAATTCTTTCGAAGAAAAACTTAACATGGGATTTTTTGATATAGAACGATCAACTGCATATGGAGCCAATAATTTCAGCACAAATAATGATTAGCGTTTACTAATTTTAAGCACCTTTGGCGTTTATGTGATATCAGCCTATAGCTAAAAAGGCGTGTAAATACTGTGTGGACCTTACTTAAGTAAGGTTCGAGTTGAAGATGTGCATCGCCTATCTGTCTTTCATTATCGTTGCTTGCGCAGTATTTCTTACGTTGGATGGGCCGATCGCGTAAGTAGTGTGATTGTCAGACAGCGTGTGTATGGTGTCGATAAGTCCCATGAGCTGAAAGATATTATCTCATTGCACTAGATTCAATGGCTCGGTATTGTCTTACGCATGCCGAGTTACCGATTACCGAGACGTGCATTTTTTGCCCGACCAGACTTTACTTAGACGATAAACACTACTATTATTACTCACAATATTATGCAAATGAAACTAAAGTTAAAGATAGTTAAGAAGAAGAAAAAGTAAAACAAAATCAGACCAACTGAAACAGGGAGAGAAAAAGTTAGAATTTTAAGAGTCTATTATATAATCCAAAAGAAAATTAAATAAGACAAAGCGGAGTGACAAACACCAAAGTCTCTCGAGACTGATGGCTGCCAACAACAACAATATGCTAGTGGAATATTAGTCCCGTCTTATATCGTGTGGTATTAATCGTACGTGGTGCATCTGAGAAAAGATTACTTTTAGAATTTATTCGGATAATAATATTGATGTACTTGAGCTGGTATACTATCAATATTTGAGGGCACATCGTGCTGACTCATCCATAAACGCTTTACTATTAAAATCAAATTCTAACGTGGAAAGCGCTTGATATTATATGCAACAAAAGAGATTTAGAGATTCATCTTATTTTTCCCGATTCTAAAGAAACATGCCGTAAGTTGCTTATTGACGTCTGTTTATTACATTGGCTAGTGATCTAAATTCATCGCCGTCTGTGAACATGGAGAACTTTCCTAAAGCGGCAAACGCGGTACTACGGGCACCGGGTACTTGATTTGAACATGTAGCAAGCTATTTAATGTGGTAATTATTTATTCTTCAACCTGCGTCCTGATATAGTTACGCCAAATATTACGCTCCCCCGGTTTTACTCAGATTCTGATGATTGATGCATTTCAGATCCTCCGTGCAGATGTCTCGGCACTAAAATGTTGTATTTTAGTATCTTAACTTTTTATTTTGCTAATCACCATACAGATACATTTTTAACTCAAAACAGGACATACCAATGTAACGGAAGCGTAAAACTCAAGCGTGCCTAAATTCTGTGATAAGGTTAATTCACAAAATGGCTTGTGGACAATGTAACAATCTATCGCTCCATTACTGAAGTTTAACTTTTGCCAGGTGAATCTGTAAATGGACAAATATCTGAGGAAGTATAACTTAGAACTTTTAGGTGAACTTTCTGAAATTTTTGCCCGGTGCCTTCATTCTACTCATTTTAAACTCGTTTAGTCCTTATTGAGATAGGTCCAAGGTTGCTTACAATGATCTAACTGAGCACAAAACGGTTAGGTGATTTGTGTGCCCCAGCGTTTTTGTTAGTAATGCTATGTATGGTGTTTGTGATTTATCATTGGATAGAATATAATGTGTTCATTCTGGTGACATTAAGGACCCAGAAACCAGTTATGTGTTCGGCTTGAATGAGAACAAAAAGCCTTCCGAATTCAGTAGTATTGAAATATTATTTATATTTGTGGGAATAATTATCCTGAAATACGGGTTTGCAGATCGGGTTTAATAAGGCGCTTCCCCGAGCAATTTAAAATGAGGTAGTTTTGCAAGCGCGTTTTTCCAGTTCACCAGGTCGATTTCTCCGCATTTGATGTCACGCTTGACTATGTCCTTGTAGCGTAGGTTCGGTCTTCCGACTGATCTGGAACCAGCGGCAAGTTCACCGTAGAGCATGGCCTTTGGGATACGGTTTTCATCCATTCGTGTTACATGTCCAACCCAACGTAGACGTCTATGAGCCAGGACTGCGAACATATTTTGGAGTCCGGCTCGTTGAAGGACGACGTTGTTTGAGATGTGATCTTGCCATCGTATTTGTAGTATTTTCCGAAGATTGCGTAAGTGGAACACATTTAGTTTGCGTTGCTGGTGTGAATGTAGCGTCCATGTTTCTCTGCCGTAGAGCAGAGTGTTCAACACGCAAGACCGGTAAATCTGCATTTTTGTATTGATGGTCAGCTTCGGGTTTCTCCAGACGCGTTTCTGCAGTCGCGACATTATTGTTGCTGCTTTACCAATACGCTTGCTTAGTTCGGAATCTAAAGAGAAGTTACTGGAGATAGTGGATCCCAGATAGGGGAATTCATTTACTACCTCCAGTGTGCAGCCTTCAATCGAAATTTCCGGCGCACTATTAACCCCTTGGCCAATGACTTTGGTTTTGTTTAAACTGATTGTTAGGACGAATTCCTTGCAAGCACTGGCGAAACAGCTTATTAGTCGCTGTAATCCTTCCTCAGAATGGGCTGTCAAGGCTGCATCATCCGCAAACAGCAGCTTCCTCAGAAATACTTTTCGAATTTTAGTTTTGGCCCGAAGTCGCGCAGGGTTGAATAATCCGCCGTCGCTCCTGGTGTGAAGGAATATCCCATCATTTGAATCCCTGTAGGCGTATGCGAGCAGCATTGAAAAGAAAATGCCGAACAATGTCGGTGCAAGCACACAACCTTGCTTTACTCCATTCTTGATCGGGAATGCGCTTGAAGTTGAGCTATCGCATTGCACAGTGCCTTGCATATCTTCGTGGAAGGCGACAATCATTTGCAGCAATTTTGGTGGGCAGCCGATCTTCTTCAGGAGTCTATATAATCCAGTTCGGTTGACCGTGTCAAATGCCTTTGTGAGGTCAACAAAGGCTACATAAAGTGGCTTGTTTTGTTCACGACATTTTTCTTGCAGTTGACGGAGGGAAAATATCATATCGATGGTTGATCTTCCAGCGCGGAATCCACATTGAGTTTCTGGATAGACTCGTTCAGCTAGAATTTGCAGTCTTTTGAGAACGACACGAGCGAAGACTTTGCCGACGACGCTGAGAAGGGAGATTCCTCGGTAGTTTGAGCAGTCGCTTCGGTCTCCTTTGTTCTTGTACAATGTAATTATTTTGGCGTCAGGCAGTTCTTGTGGAACAGTTCCTTCCTCCCAGCATTGAAGTAATAGTTGATGCAGTTGCAAAAGTAGAGAAGTTCGAAGGCCAGCTTTCAGGATCTCAGCTGTGATACCATCTTGACCAGGGGCTTTCCCATTTTTCATTTTCTTCAGAGCATCTTCCAGTTCTCCAAGCGTCGGTTGATTATCCAGTGTAGTCATTTCCGGCAGGTTTGGGATGACGTCCATCGCAGAATCTGATACTGTAGTTGGATTGGAGTACAGTCCTTTATAGTATTCCGCCCACCTCTCCATCTTCTTTTGTCGGTCTGTAATGATGATGCCATTTGCTGATTTCAGTGGAGCCGTTTTGATCATTCGTGGGCCGAGGGCTTTATTTATGCCCTCATACATGCCGCGGATGTTGCCGAAATCGGCGGCAAGCTGAATATCTTGGCAAATATATAGCCAGTAGTTGTTTGCACATCGTCGTGAAGTCCGCTGGGCCTCTCGTCTGGATTTTCGAAGATTTTCAAGGGTTGTTGTAGAGGGGTTATTTTTGTATTCAATGAGTGCAGTGCGTTTTGCTGCAAATATTGGCTCCAGTTCCGCGATGCTGTCTGTGAACCAATCCAAGTTTCGTCGGTCCTGTTTGCCGAAGACAGTGAAAGCAGTGCTTCGTATTGCATCGCTTATTTGTTGCCATCTGCTTTCGACGTCATTTGCAGAGCAGGTGTTTAATTTATTATCAATGGCAACTGCAAAGCGATCACGTAATTCTTGGACGGCTACCCTACTGCTGTTAATGGGGGGATGTCCTTTCATCCTTTGGTAGTTGATACGTTTAGGTTGCAGGCGCACTTTGCTTCCAACGAGAGAATGGTCTGTGTCGCAATCTGCACTGTGGTAGCTGCGGGTTTTCAACACCGTGTTCAGTAGTCTTCTGCGAGTGATGATGAGATCAAGTTGGTGCCAATGGTGGCTTCTCGGGTGTTGCCAAGAGACGCGGTGATGTGGTTTCGTCGAGAAGAAGGTGTTTGTCACACAAAGGTCATGATGGGCGCAAAATTCCAGAAGGCGTTGCCCGTTTTCATTTAGATTGCCGACGCCAAACGAGCCGAGACATCTTGGCCAAGATTGGTTGTCTGATCCTACTCGTGCATTAAAATCTCCAAGTAGATAAAGATGGTCTGAAGCTGGGATTCGCTGAATCAAACTGTCCAATTCTTCGTAGAAATGATTTTTTTCTTCCACTGTCGCCGAGAGTGTTGGTGCATAAACACTTATTATGTGAACGGGTCCGGTGGATGCGTTGAGCTTCAACGTGAAAATTCGAGGTGTATTTTCTCCACATATTTCGACGGATGATAGAAGCGAGTTTCTCACTGCGAAGCCTACACCATGTTGACGAGGCTCGTTGAGTTCCTTTCCTTGCCAGTAGAATGTATAGTTCCTTTCGCGGAGGATGCCATATTCTGGTAACCTGGTCTCTTGCAGCGCAGCGATATCAACATTCAGTCGCGTGAGCTCAACTTCAACTACAGCAGTTTTCCTCACAGTGTCCAGACCACAGTCGCTCACCGGATTGAGAGGACCTAATGTGCGAACATTCCAGGTCGCAAACGATAGATTTTGTTGTTTATTGGTTTTATTTGTGTTAGCGGGTGAGTTCGTTTAGCGTCTGCTTTTCGGTGTTTCTCCTAGCTCCAAGCACCCACTTGAAGCAGACAGACCTGGCGGGTCAGCATCTTATTGGCTGGGGGCTGCCCAGCTTGAGGCGGGCGATAGCTGACCAGTAGAGCGCAATGGCCCTTCCCACCGTTAGTGGCAGCCCGTGGCGTCGAAAATGCTTACGCCAATCAGCTTCGACTTATAACCCGTATCTGCTTGCCACCCTTTGTACCTAAAAGTAATTTATTTTTAGGAGGTTTGATTTTTGTATGTGTGATGTTTACAAAGTGACTGCCGGGGCAAGAATATGGAGAACCTGGGGTGCTCCAAAACGCCAGGATCCCCCTCTCGGTCTCACTGATGGAATCCAAAGGAAAGCATTGCAATACATTTGGCATCAGTTTGACTGCAGGAGTTGCCGAAAGAAAGATAGAGTTTATCTTCTAGTCGCCTGAGGGACTCCACTCCCGATTTTCTGTCTGGATTTACTTCCATAGCCTTTACTTCTCCCGAAGCAATCTGCAAGGTAGCAGAGCTGAAACCCATCAGCATGGGAGCATTTTATTTCGGACTTGCTCTTGTCCTAGATAGACCTGCCTGAAGAGGCTAACGGGCTCTATCTGCCCGGAAATGTTGCAAGCAATTGGAGGCCTGTAACAGCTGCGAAGACGTAAGTGCTGGTAGTGACCATGAGCTTCCGCAGCATTATGTCGTATATCAAGCGACACAGCATGAGAGTCGGTGAGGAATAGGCAGTCCTCAGAAATGTCCAGATTCTCTGAGGTTCAATCAGTAAGCCATTCAGGATTTTCATCTCAGGGGTTTTCCGCGTCGAAGAGAGACTTATACTTCATTACACACTAAAGTATTGTAACAGCTATAACTTTTCTACATTTTAAGCTATGCTGCTCTATATGGACGCAAAAGATAGACCAGATCATTCTCTATTCAACGAGCTTACTAACGAGTTTTGAAAACCTGATTAAAATAATCAATTTTTAGCAGGTTGATAATTTTTACCCTTCAGATTTATATAGTAGCTACGATTGAGGCGCAACTTATAAGTAATCATGAACAAAGTTGAGTAAGAAAATGACTAGAGGAAATAATTCTGAAAAAATACAGCTATTCAAGCAAGTTAAATGCCATATTTTTTAGGCTATTTGTCAATATCATTCGTAATAAAATCAATTGTTATTCGTCAACAAGACTATGGAGTAATTGTTCTTAAAATGAGATGAAGAAAGAGTGCTACTTTCTAAACAATAACTTATTGAGGTAATAAAACAAATGAAACGTTCTTAATCAAGCTGTAAATGAAGCAAAAGCAGAAACAAGAATGACCTAATAAAATAAGTAGTTTCTCGTTAACAAGACTAGGAAATAATTGTTCTTACTTTGAGATTAAGAAAAAGCGCTATTTTCTAAACAATAACTTACTGAGGTATTAAACAAATGAAAACGTTCTTAATCAAGTTGTAACTGAAGTAAGAGCAGAAACAGAGACCTACCGGCTTCTAGCCCACATGTTTCGCGCAGCGGATCGCAGCAGCTGGCGGAGCGTCATAAGGGCAGCAGCTCAAAGAATAGGCCAAGACCACAAGAATTCACGGGATAAGAAAAAAATCGAAAATAAGATGCGTTCTGAAAGCAGAACGCCCGTTGTCTGTAGTGGCTGTGGAAAAATGTGCTTGTCTAGTATAGGCCTCTACAGTCACAGACGACGTTGTGTTAAAATAACATAAAGTTAGACGAAATACTAAATGTAAAAAAAAATCGTAAATGAAATAAAAAATTTCAGATGACAACAGTAGTAGTAATAAAGGAATAACAATACTGAGAAAAAGTACTGATCAAATTAATGTTAACGATATTAAAGATAAAAACACAAATAACAAAAAATAAATGAATCGATAAGCACAAATATTATTACCCACAATATCATATAAAAGAAACTAAATTTAAAATTAGCAGAAACAGCGATAAACTAAGTTAGAAATTAAGACATTATTATACAAAATGAGAAGAATATAGCATAAGTGAAAATGAAGTGACAAATACCATAGTCTCTCGAGACTGACGGTAGCCAACCAACCGTGTAATAATAATATAATATAATATAATATAATAATATATAATAATATGATGATAATACAATAATATAATAATGTAATAATAATATTCAATAACACCATAATGTTATCCATAATCAAGTCAGCAAGCTTGGCCCCCAAATCGCAAACTGCGGGGAAGAAGAAAATAAATTGCATCACAACATTTATTACGTAATCCGAAATCCGCAGATGATAATAATTATTTCAAAAACCAATGTTTTCATTCTTTCAGCAGTGGATGCTTCAAGCAAATGCACACTTGAGTGCGTTTTTAAGTTTGATCTGTGTTGAAGAAAAAAGGGCCTTAGTGGGCGTTATTTGCAAACTGGTTCGTTTCGAACATTTCAAACGTGTTCGATTAGGATTGAGAATTTTTTGAAATATTCCAAATAGCCTGCAGGATTAGATCGCGTCTATACTGAAGTTCAATGCGGATTCCGAGCTACAAGATCAACTATCCGTGTGATATTTTCCCTGAGGCGATTGCAAAAAAAATCCTGACCAAAACCAAACACTTTAAGTTGCCTTTGTTGACATTACGGCCCGAAGCAAGAATATGTGCACACACCAACAGTGCTTGGAATTTTCTTCTCCCTGCTGCTGAAAAGCGCCAACAGAAACTCAAACGATAGGATATTCCTCTACACCAGGAGTGGATTATTCAATCGTGCACAAATTCTATCCAAAACCGAGATTAGGAAAGCGTTTTTGATGAAGTTATTGTTTGCGGCTCTGATTGCCCCTTCTGAAGAAGGACTGCAGCGACTAATAAATTGTTTTGCCAATGGTTGTAAGGAATAGAGCCTGAACAGTAGCTTGAACAAAACCAAGCTCATTGGTCAAGAAGTTAGCAGTGCGCTGGAAAATCATATTGAAGACCATACATTTGAATTAGTAAATAAGTTCTATTATCTGGGATCCACTAACTCTAATAACCTCTCCCTTGATTTCGAAATGAGCAAGCCCATCGGCAAATCAGCAACAATGATGTCGCGACTCAACAAACTCGTCTAGAGAAACCCGAGGCTTTATGTAAACACGAAGATGCAAGTTTACAGATATTGTGTGCTGAGAACCCTCCTGTACGGGAGAGAAATCTGGGCGCCCGATTCGTACTAAAAATGCAGACTCAACGTCTTCCACTTACAAAATCTTCAAAAAATACAGGAATAAATTGTCAAGATCTCATCTCGAAAAATAACGTCTGGCAACGAGCCGGACTTTAAAGTACATTCGCTCTCCTGGCTCATAGGCGTCTGGGTTGGCTCAGCCACGTGAAAAGATCGGATGAAAATTACATTCCAAAGACTGTGCTATTTGATGAACTTACCAATGGTTCGAGGTCCATCGGAAGTGAAAAACTACGCTATATGGACGTCTGCAAGCGGGACATGAAAACCGGAGGAATCGACCTACCAAATTGGGAAGAACGTACGGTGGACCGAAATAGCGGGAGGTTTTTCATCAGGTTTGCAGCTGCAAAAGTCGACCATGCACTTATGAAGCGGCGCAACAAGAGATCAGCCGGCCAAGTTCGCGTTTTCGAAATCAAGGCTTCCTCAGTCTCTCGCTTTTGAATAATTTTAAAAGAACCAATTCTATCGCAATCGGGGTCGATGTTGAATGTTTTCGGTCACATTGCTTTCGGAAATTTGTTTGCAGCCATCCTGGTAAATGGTTCTACGATTTATTCTATAGATGCCATTTTGTACTGTAAATTTTCTGCGAATGACAACTGTCGCGCCTTAAAGAATAACTAACATTTGACGCTACCAGCACAGGTAAACTATCCTTGGAGTAAGTTGGGATCAACTTTCGGACTGCAAAATCTATTCTTGTGCGTGCTTTTGAGCAGATTTTTGTATCGCAAGTTTGCTTCGAAGAAATTCTCAAAATGAATCTCCCTTGAAGTGAATTCATCTGAGAGTCTTCTTAATGCTAATATCATCCTCATGGGTCTCCACCGCTTTCACTGGGTTATATTGCAGGGAAAAAGCAGCAGCAGTTTTAAAAATTTGTATACGCGTGTGAGCAGTAGTTGTTGACAATGGAATCAAATCTCATGAAAAGATTTCGTGCGATGAGGTGAAAGCTTGGAATCAATTACGTTAATAACAAGGAACATGGCATGTATCATATGTGTCATACAAAAATTCCTAGCAGTGGTAAGAGCATTCAAATGAAAGTCATATTAATCTACGCATTCAATCTGCCTTGCCGAAATGTTTATGCATAGCACTGTCCACCAAAGAAGCATAAGAAGGATAGGGAAAAGAGCAGGTGGAGAGTCTGCTGTTCCGCAGGAGAATATTAGACTCCGAAAAGCTATAATCGAATGTCCTGTTGTAGACAGTTGAGTGTTGGCGTCGATAAGACGTTGTTGTCTCAGGTCTACTAAAAGATTAAATTGGGTCAGGAAATCGGCACCGAGAATGGGATGTTGGACGTCAGCAATTACGAAGATCCATGGGAAATCGCGGCGTAAACCAAGGTTTAGTCGTAGAGTGCGCTGTCCGTAAGTTTTAATTGAGGAACCATTCACGACCGTTAGTGTGAAAGAGGAAGGGGTGGGTTTGCAGGAAACGGCGGTTAGGGGTACAATGCTGATGTCGGCCCCCAGTGTCTACCAAAAGGGTTAGACCAGAGGGTTAGTCGGCGATTGTAAGTCGGCGAGTAAGATAGGTTGGGCTTTGAACTTTGCTCGCCCCTATAGTTCGGCCCGTGAGTTTCCCGACACAGGCGGAGGCGTCGGATGATTTGGTCGGAAGGAACATGGTTGTGAACACTTCCGGGCTCTATGTCCGAACGTACTGTGGTACCAACAGTGCGCTTGTCCTCGGGGGGATGGTGTGAAACAGACATGGAACGTGAGCGAAAAGATGTACGGGGATACGGTTGGGGTCGGTTGATGCGGATAGCGGCGATCTGACTAGCTAACTGATCGAGCCTATCGTGGAGGGCAGATATAGAGTCTGGTGTGTCAACCGAGGAGATGTTATTGGGACCTGGCTGTATTTCGATTATCTTGTCTGCGGTACTGGCTAGTCCAGCGAGGGGAACATCTGAACTAGAAGCGAGGATTGATTGTACGTGATTGATTGTACGTTTTAGAAAAAGCTGTTTAAACAAGGCCTCGTCAATTTTACGGTCGCCCATAATGTTGTACAGTCTTCGCAGCAGTTGGGATGGAATAGAGCTATCGAAGGATTCTCCGCTCAACAGTTATTCTAAACGTTTATGTTCGGATAAACTGGAGCGTTTGATGATGGTGGCACGTAATTGAGTGTAGGGTTTGGCAACGTCCATCAGAATATCGCGTAAGTCGGCTGCGATTTCTGGAGGAAGTACTGCAAGTGCATGGTAATACATAGTATGTTCTTGCGTGATTCCCCGAAGGACGAACTGGGCTTGAACTTGCGTGAACGAAATTGAGGGGTCGTGGTGTCAAAAGGGAGGAAGATGGGCGGAAGCGGCATTAATGTTGGGTGTGATTGTGCTGGGTGTTGGAGAAGTACCGTGAGGTGGAGGTGATGACATGGTTATTCACGAGGGCTTACCAGTTATTAGTGTTGTGGTTTGTTTAGGCACAAATACGGATGAATAGAAATGAATATATCAGAAGGCGAAAAACAATAATAAAGCAAGTATTGGATTAGTGTAAGGTTACAATAAATAGGTGGACCTTAACTGAGTGAAATATAATATTAAAATGAAAGGTTAAAATATGGGACTTATCGGTTGCCGATATGTTGAGCCGGTTATGTTCCGACGGTTGTTGATGAAATGAGTCCGTTGTGTGCCGACGTGCGCCTGATGCCTGTACTGAGAGTGTGTGGGAATGTCCGTCGCGATCTATTTTGTTTGACCTTTTCCGTCAATATATTTCGTCATCATGCGTGTGAGGAGGGAACCGACATTTTAGTGTACTTGTGATGAATGTTACGTATGCGAGGTGAAGGTCACATTGTTTACGCGGGTTGAGAAAACGACCGTTACAAGTATAAACTCACTCAATAATGTGTCTCATTGAGTAGATTAAAAACATCAGACATGATTGCTTCGGGTCTCCGTTCACTTAGTCTTAATAGTGCTGCGCTAATGTGACGCTTATCCGTATGGGGTAATCTCAAACAAGCGCTAGATTGAAGACGAATGTAATGTGGTTCTTTCACACATGCTGTTGATGAGACACGTTTGTTTCACTTGATATACTAGGTGAATAATGAAACTTGATCCTTTTTGCAGAACCGTATTTCATTGTGTACCCAAGCACTGGAATTGTTAGTGTCTGAGCAATGGTGGTAGAATCTTCTATCTTATCTGCAAACTTGGGATCTCGAAGTCAATCCTCACGATAAGTCACATCTATTGACATTCTATTTACACAAACGGAAAAAAACGCAAGTAAGCATGAAATTCCGTTTGCTTTCTTGATTGTTTATACGCATAGACATGGAAAGCTAAAAATCAGAAACGAAGCAAAACGGCCATTGCAAAAACACATAGGTTTGCCGCTTCATGTGATGAATATTGAGACATTGTAATCCTCGTTAGGTACGCTCCCGTCGAATGAAATCATTGAACCGTAATTGATAATTAGGCGTGTTCAACGTGATAATATTGCAAGTGCTGTTATTACTAATACTGTTTTTCCCATCAAAATATTGGCATTTATCAATAACAAGAGACTACGTGAACATAGAAAGATGCAAACATATCACAGTCTTCCATTGCCTAATCCAATGGGCCTCGAAGCGCTTGGAAGCCGGGGTCAAAACCTTTCTAATAATACTTCAAGGTTACACAGCCAAAGCGTTTGAGCATTCCGGCCCTCGTCATAGTAAGTTATACCGAATCCCATCAGGATACCAACCAAGGCAGAAGCAATTTTTATCGAAGAACAAAGCGTTATATTGTTGTTCAACCATTCATGTGCTTGATAAACATTGAATATGTCTCATGACACCAGAGAAATTGGTGAAGTGGATTGCAGGGATTATGAGGTTGAGATATCCACCACAATTATGTTGATTCGACCCCCGACCTGACTACGGTTAAATCAGAAATCGATGCGTGACAAATACACGTGTATAGACAAGATGACGCTACTCACACAGGAGTCTATAGACGAGTCATCAAAGTTAAAAGTGCATGTTATTTTATACATTGGGTCCAAGGATAATTAGGGCAAATAAAGTTCACGTCATGGTATAACTTCATACATAAACGGCACTCATATTGGTGAAGAAAGATTGCTGCGCAAGGTGTCAACAATGATCTCTTGGGAATATTAGAGTGCTATTACAACTCTAAGAATTAGACTTGCTAGAGAATATAGGCAACTCCAACACTGCTCTAACAATTTGAAAGATCATTCGGAAGGTGTTCGATCATCTATGGTACAAAGACCTATTCCATTATCCAGAAGCTTGTTTATCGATTGTTATATCTTCAGCCTATTACGTGCTCCCTTCAAAAGAGAACATACCATCATCTGATCGAAAATTCGTGTAGTTGATTTGTTTTGCTTGATTGCAGTTTTAAGACATAAATGTCATTTAAAAATAAAGTCTGTTTCGCTTATTTCAAAAAGGAATCTG
>JALGAQ010000009.1:4377737-4404122 GCA_028829895.1 Sinotaia quadrata
CGACGTCATCCGGAAAGCGCTGCATGGTGGCGTGGAACGCGCCCCACATAATAGAGCATCTGATTTAGAGTATGCTGACGAGATCGTTCTACTTTGGGACAATCAACAGGCACTTCCGACGGCTTTAGTCCCTTTGGCGACTGACACGTCTCGGTATGGTATGTTTCTTGGACCGACAAAGTGTAAAGTCCTTAAACAAGACTGATAGTGCCCGAACTCACCCTTAATGATGTCCCACTCAAAATCGTCGATCACTTTGTTTACTTGGAAAGTTGTGTTACCACGGGTGGAGATATCGGCGCCGAGGTTGACCTCCGAACAGTAAAAGCTAGGCTGGTGTTTGTGAACCTCAAGCATATTTGTGGTAGGCGCGACATCAGTCTTGCATTAAAAGGTAGAGTCTACCCCACGACCGTTCACACTGTGTTGCTCTATGGCTGTGAAACTTGGCCACTTGTCATAGAGGCTTATCGTCGACTTTCTGTGCTTGAAAACCGCGGTCCCGAAGCATTGCTAGCCTCCAAGGACAACACCCTGTGACCAATTAGGAGGTACGACACCATGTGCTAGGGCCAGATAGTCGTTTCTTGAGCGACTTCGTTGACAAGGGCACGGCTTCTTATGCCCTCTCACCACTTACCATGGCATTTCCATGACCTGAGTGGAAGAAGCAACTTGGCGGTCAACCCATGACTTGGCAACGGGGTATGAAGAAACTGACGAGCTATCTAGCTCGAATTAGTTCTTATCGACTACCAGGATGGGATCAAGAAACAAAGAGACCCAAGGGCTAAGGACTCTAAGAGAAATGACGTGGAATAGAAATCAGTAGCCTGTTCGCATTTACGCGTGTTGTATTTGATCCTTCCTTTCTCGCCCACTCACCCGACTCAAAAAACTATGTGCAGATTGAAAATAAATAAATACAAAAAAGCACAGATAAAATTTTGTACCCCAATTTACCTCACATTTTTCATGTCCGTTCAGTTTTGCAGTTCCTTTTTCTCTGAATGAATTGCTTAGCATCAGTCCTATTTTTACTGGACGGCGTAAGTTGGTTGGTTGGTTGGCGACCGTCAGTCTCGAGAGACTATGGTATTTGTCACTTCGTTTTCACTTATCCAATATTCTTTTCATTTTGTATAATAATGTCTTAATTTTCTAACTTCGTTTATTCCTGTTTCTGATGGTCTGATTTTGTTTTATTTCTTCTTCTTAGCTACTTTTAAATATAATTTCTTTTATATGATATTGTGGGTAATAATAGTTGTTCTCATCGATCCATTTATTTTTTTGTTATTTGTGTTTTTATCTTTAATATCGTTAACATTAATTTGATCAGTATTTTTGTCATTATCGTTATTTCTTTATTATTACTGCTGTTGTCATCTGAAACTTTTTATTTCATTTACGATTTTTTACATTTACTATTTTGTCCAAATTTTATATTATTTTAACACAACGTCGTCTGTGACAGCAGAGGCCTATACTAGACAAGCACATTTTTCCACAGCCACTACAGACAACGGGCGTTCTGCATTCAGAACGCATCTTATTTTCGATTTTTTTCTTATCCCGTGAATTCTTGTGGTCTTGGTCTATTCTTTCAGCTGCTGCCCTTATGACGCTCCGCCAGCTGCTTCGACCCGCTGCGCGTTTTTCCCAGTTCAACAGGTCGATTTCTCCGCATTTGGTGTCACGCTTGACTACGTCCTTGTAGCGTAGGTTCGGTCTTCCGATTGATCTGGAACCAGGGGCAAGTTCACCGTAGAGCATGGCCTTTGGGATGCAGTTTTCCTCCATTCGTGTTACATGTCCAATCCAACGTAGACGTCTGTGAGCCAGGAGTGCGAACAAACTTTGGAGTCCGGCTCGTTGAAGGACGACGTTGTTTGAGATGTGATCTTGCCACTGTATTTGTAGTATTTTCCGAAGATTGCGTAAGTGGAACACGTTTAGTTTGCGTTGCTGGTGTGAATGTAACGTCCATGTTTCGCTGCCGTTGAGCAGAGTGCTCAACACGCAAGATCGGTAAATCTGCATTTTTGTATTGATGGTCAGCTTCGGGTTTCTCCAGACGCGTTTGTTCAGTCGCGACATTATTGTTGCTCCTTTACCAATACGCTTGCTTAGTTCGGAATCTAAAGAGAGGTTACTGGAGATAGTGGATCCCAGATAGGGGAATTCATTTACTACCTCTAGTGTGCGGCCTTCAATCGAAATTTCCGGAGCACTATTAACCCCTTGGCCAATGACTTTGGATTTGTTTAAACTGATTGTTAGGCCGAATTCCTCGCAAGCACTGGCGAAACAGCTTATTAGCCGCTGTAGTCCTTCCTCAGAATGGGCTGTCAAGGCTGCATCATCCGCAAACAGCAGCTTCCTCAAAAATACTTTTCGAATTTTGGTTTTGGCCCGAAGTCGCGCAGGGTTGAATAATCCGTCGTCGCTCCTGGTGTGAAGGAATATCCCGTCATTTGAATCCCTGTAGGTGTATGCGAGCAGCATTGAAAAGAAAATGCCGAACAGAGTCGGTGCAAGCACACAACCTTGCTTTACTCCATTCTTGATCGGGAATGCGCTTGAAGTTGAGCTATCGCTTTGCACCGTGCTTTGCATATCATCGTGGAAGGCGACAATCATTTGCAGCAATTTTGGAGGGCAGCCGATCTACTTCAGTAGTCTATATAATCCAGTTCGACTGACCATGTCAAATGCCTTTGTAAGTTCAACAAAGGCTACACAAAGCGGCTTGTTTTTGTTCACGACATTTTTCTTGCAGTTGACGGAGGGAAAATATCGATGGTTGATCTTCCAGCGCGGAATCCACATAGAGTTTCTGGATAGACTCGTTCAGCTAGAATTTGCAGTCTTTTGAGAACGACGCGAGCGAAGACTTTGCCGACGACGCTGAGAAGGGAGATTCCTCGGTAGTTTGAGCAATCGCTTCGGTCTCTGTTGTTCTTGTACAATGTAATTATTTTGGCGTCACGCAGTTCTTGTGGAACAGTTCCTTCTTCCCAGCATTGAAGTAATAGTTGATGCAGTTGCAAAAGTAGAGAAGTTCGAAGGCCAGCTTTCAGGATCTCAGCTGTGATGCCATCTTGACCAGGGGCTTTCCCATTTTTCATTTTCTTCAGAGCATCTTCCAGTTCTCCAAGCGTCGGTTGATTATCCAGTGTAGTCATTTCCGGCAGGTTTGGGATAACGTCCATCGCAGAATCTGATACTGTAGTTGGATTGGAGTACAGTCCTTTATAGTATTCCGCCTACCTCTCCATCTTCTTTTGTCGGTCTGTAATGATGATGCCATTTGCTGATTTCAGTGGAGCCTTTTTGATAATTCGTGGACCGAGGGCTTTATTTATGCACTCATACATGCCGCGGATGTTGCCGAAATCGGCGGCAAGCTGAATATCTTGGCATATGTCTAGCCAGTAGTTGTTTGCACATCGTCGTGAAGTCCGCTGGGCCTCTCGTCTGGATTTTCGAAGATTTTCAAGGTTTGATTCAGAGGGGTTATTTTTGTATTCAATGAGTGCAGTGCGTTTTGCTGCAAATATTGGCTCCAGTTCCGCGATGCTGTCTGTGAACCAATCCAAGTTTCGTCGGTCCTGTTTGCCGAAGACAGTGAAAGCAGTGCTTCGTATTGCATCGCTTATTTGTTGCCATCTGCTTTCGACGTCATTTGAAGAGCAGGCGTTTAATTTATTTTCAATGGCAGCTGCAAAGCGATCACGCAATTCTTGGACGGCTACCCTACTGCTGTTAATGCGGGGATGTCCCTTCATCCTTTGGTAGTTGATACGTTTAGGTTGCAGACGCACTTTGCTCCCAACGAGAGAATAGTCTGTGTCGCAATCTCCACTGTGGTAGCTGCGGGTTTTCATCACCGTGTTCAGTAGTCTTCTGCGAGTGATGATAAGATCAAGTTGGTGCCAATGGTGGCTTCTCGGGTGTTGCCAAGAGACGCGGTGATGTGGTTTCGTCGAGAAGAAGGCGTTTGTCACACTAAGGTCATGATGAGCGCGGAATTCCAGAAGGCGTTGCCCGTTTTCATTTAGATTGCCGACGCCAGAGGAGCCGAGGCATATTGGCCAAGATTCGTTGTCTGATCCTACTCGCGCATTAAAATCTCCAAGTACATAAAGATGGTCTGAAGCTGGAATTCGCTGAATCAAACTGTCCAGTTCTTCGTAGAAATGATCTTTTTCTTCCACTGTCGCCGACAGTGTTGGTGCATAATCACGTATTAGGTGAACGGGTCCGAAGGATGCGTTCAGCTTCAACGTGAAAATTCGAGGTGTATTTTTTCCACATATTTCGAGGGATGATAGAAGTGTGTTTCTCACGGCGAAGCCTACACCATGTTGACGAGGCTCGTTGAGTTCCTTTCCTTGCCAGTAGAATGTATAGTTCATATCGCGGAGGATGCCATATTCTGGTAACCTGGTCTCTTGTAGCGCAGCGGTATCGACATTCAATCGCGTGAGCTCAAGGTCAACTACAGCAGTTTTCCTCAGTGTCCAGACCACAGTCACTACAGGGTTGAGATGACCTGATGTGCGAACATTCCAGCTCGCAAACGATAGATTTTGCTCAATATGTTTAAAAATGCTTGTGACCGATTGGGATGTCATTGTAAAACAAGGTCTCTTGGTAACAATCGGCGTATTTTTATTGAACCAACGTTTCGGACTGTCACTGCAAGACCTTTGTCAAGGTAAAAAAGGTGTACAGATTATAGTGTGACTAACATTATATATAGCAAGCTGGAAGTAGGATCGAAGTCTTCATTTTTCGGTCTGTCCAAGGGCCTGTCTTGAGTGTTTTTTGCCTATCCTGTCGTTGATCCATGTCCATTGTCATCACGCCGTACGATGGAATTGGTAAGCCCCCCCTCACCTACGAACCATAGGATGCCCTAGATCCCGTGTTGAGGCCTATTCACCCTGTTACGTACCTCCCACTGTCGTGCGAGCTATAATCTGTGATTACGATAATCCTTATCCCTACCCCGACTGAATTATGACCACCTCACGCCGGCCTCGGTGTGAACACTAATCTAGTCTTCCACCTACGAATCGTTCGATGACCTACATCCGGTGTCGAGGCCTATTCACACCAAGACGTAAAGCCCAGTGTCCTGTGAGCGACAATCCGTACCCCTATCCCGGCTCGATCATGTTCAGCTTAATGTAAACAATAATCAAGTCCTCCTATGCACTTTTAGCGCCTATTTGACCCCAGATTGTTTGGGGTTATGGCGTGGAAAACCAATATAATTGAATTAAAAGAGCACACAGCTTAACCTATTTTTGTTAAATAGTTTAGACCACCAGTAACCCGAACCATGAGAAATGCTGAAGAGATACCACCAACGATCATTTTACCACACATTTGTGTAGACGATCGCTATCAATTCGATATCCAAGGGTACTCTCTACACGCATCCCTCGTGGTGATTCAGATTATGACGTGTGGACTAGTCTAATTTTTTAACATTTTAATATTTGCACCACTTAATCTATGCGCTATTCTAAGACCGTGAGATCCCCGAACACTGGGTATATGCTGTAGCGAAATCACCAACGACCATTTTGCCACACTTTCGTGTGGACGATCGCTATTCTTCATATAACCTGGATATTCGCTACCCGCATATCTTGTGGTGATGCGGTTGATCCGGTTTTTTGGAACACATTTATTTTTAGTTTTAGATTATCTATGCCTTGCTCCAACGAGTAACCCAAACACCTGAGAAATGCTGTAGAGATACCACCTACGATCATTTTGCCACACATTTGTGTAGACGATCGCTATCAATTCGATATCCAAGGATACTCCCTACACGCATCCCTCATGGTGATTCAGATTATGACGTGTGGACTAGTCTAATTTTTAAAATTTTAATATTTTTTAATGTTTGCGCCACTTAATCTATGCGCTATTCTAAGACCGTGAGATCCCCGAACACTGCGTATATGCTGTAGCGAAATCACCAACGACCATTTTGCCACACATTTGTGTAGACGATCGCTATCAATTCGATATCCAAGGATACTCTGTACACGCATCCCTCGTGGTGATTCAGATTATAACGTTTGGACTAGTCTTAGAATAGCGGTCTTAGAATAGCGCATATATTAAGTCTCGCAAACATTAAAAAATATTAAAATTTTAAAAATTAGACTAGTCCACACGTCATATTCTGAATAACCATGAGGGATGCGTGTAGGGAGTATCCTTGGATATGGAATTGATAGCGATGGTCTACACAAATGTGTGGCAAAATGATCGTAGGTGGTATCTCTACAGCATTTCTCAGGTGTTTGGGTTACTCGTTGGAACAAGGCATAGATAATCTAAAACTAAAAATAAATGTGTTCCAAAAAACCGGATTAACCGAATCACTACAAGATATGCGGGTAGCGAATATCCAGGTTATATGAAGAATAGCGATCGTCCACACGAAAGTGTGGCAAAATGGTCGTTGGTGATTTCGCTACAGCATATACCCAGTGTTCGGGGATCTCACGGTCTTAGAATAGCGCATAGATTAAGTGGTGCAAATATTAAAATGTTAAAAAATTAGACTAGTCCACACGTCATAATCTGAATCACCACGAGGGATGCGTGTAGAGAGTACCCTTGGATATCGAATTGATAGCGATCGTCTACACAAATGTGTGGTAAAATGATCGTTGGTGGTATCTCTTCAGCATTTCTCATGGTTCGGGTTACTGGTGGTCTAAACTATTTAACAAAAATAGGTTAAGCTGTGTGCTCTTTTAATTCAATTATATTGGTTTTCCACGCCATAACCCCAAACAATCTGGGGTCAAATAGGCGCTAAAAGTGCATAGGAGGACTTGATTATTGTTTACATTAAGCTGAACATGATCGAGCCGGGATAGGGGTACGGATTGTCGCTCACAGGACACTGGGCTTTACGTCTTGGTGTGAATAGGCCTCGACACCGGATGTAGGTCATCGAACGATTCGTAGGTGGAAGACTAGATTAGTGTTCACACCGAGGCCGGCGTGAGGTGATCATAATTCAGTCGGGGTAGGGATAAATATTATCGTGTTCACAGATTATCGCTCGCACGACAGTGGGAGGTACGTAACAGGGTGAATAGGCCTCAACACGGGATCTAGGGCATCTATGGTTCGTAGGTGAGGGGGGGCTTACCAATTCCATCGTACGGCGTGATGACAATGGACATGGATCAACGACAGGACAGGCAAAAAACACTCAAGACAGGTCCTTGGACAGACCGAAAAATGAAGACTTCGATCCTACTTCCAGCTTGCTATATATAATGTTAGTCACACTATAATCTGTACACCTTTTTTACCTTGACAAAGGTCTTGCAGTGACAGACCGAAACGTTGGTTCAATAAAAATACGCCGATTGTTACCAAGAGACTTTGTTTTACGATAGATTTTGCTTTTTATTTGTTTTATCTGTGTTAGCGTGTGAATTTGTTTAGCGTCTCCTTTTCGGTGTTTCTCCTAACTTGAAGCACCCCCTTGAAGCAGGCAGACCTGGCTGGTCAGCCTCTTATTGTATGTCCAGCTTGAGGCGGGCGATATCTGACCAGTAGAGCGCAACGGCCCTTCCCACCGTTAGTGGTAGCCCGTCGCGTCGGAAATGCTCACGCCAATCAGCTTCGACTTACAACCCTTATCTGCTTGCCACCCTTTGTACCTAAAAGTAACTTACTGTTAGTAGGTTTGATTTTTGTGTGTGATGTTTGCAAAGTATATATATATATATATATATCTTCCACTCTAGAATTATAGAGTATGCTGAGTAAGTGATGGATCATCGGTTGAAATCGTGTGATGATTGACTTAATAATAGTAACAATAATAATACTTTGTTTATCCCGAATGGGATGAATTTCAGCAAGTTACATGTATTCCAATATTATATGAAATAGTGTTTATCCATAATGTTATCATGCATCATCAGTGACATTTCATGCACGAGTTGTTTGCTCACTGGAATTAAAATACACCTCCTTGTCTTCACTACCCTTATCGGGATTACATGTAACTGAGTTGGTTTATTGACGTGTGACTGAATTGATGGCCGTCTAATGTTTGAGTTGTGTGGATTTACAACTAATAACCGAATTTCTCACGTCATTCAATGCGAGCTTTTTCAATGGATATGATTCACAAGAGGGATAGATTAAATGACGGTTGATTCGGATTTGTTGAATAAACGGAATAGCTCGATGTTCTCAGGAACAGGGGATGAACACTACCTCACTATTGAAGCCGAAAGGAGGGTTAGAGCTAAGATGAAGGTTATGGGTGAATTGATACTGTAACGGTCGTTTACTCAATCACGCGTAAATAATGTGACCTTCACCTCGCGTACCTAACATTCATCACAAGTACACTATCAATTACGTATAAAAATATCGGTTCCCTCTTCCAACGCATGATGACGAAATATATTGACGAATAAGGTCAAACAACATAAATCGCGACGGACATTCCCACACACTCTCCGTACAGGCATCAGGCACACGTCGGCACACAACGGACTCATTTCATCAACAACCGTCGGAACATAACCGGCTCAACATATCGGCAACCGATATTTTAACCTTTCATTTTATTACTGTATTTTATTAATGTTTTCGCCTTCTGATATATTCATTTCTATTCATCGGTATTTGTGCCTAAACTAAGCAAAACACTAATAACTGGTAAGCCCTAGTGAATAACCATGTCATCACCTCCACCTCACTTCTCCAAAACCCATCAGAATCACACCCATCATTAACGTCGCTTCCGTCCATCTTCCTCCCTTTTGGCACTACGACCCCTCAATTTCGTTCACGCAAGTTCAAGCCCAGTTCGTCCTTCGGGGAATCACGCAAGAACATACTATGTATTACCATGTACTTGCAGTACTTCCTCCCGAAATCCCAGCCGACTTACGCGATATTCTGATGGACCCTGACGTTGCCAAACGCTACACTCAATTCCGTGCCGCCATCATCAAACGCTGCAGTTTATCCGAAGATAAACGTTTGGAACAACTGTTGAGCGGAGAATCCCTCGATGGCTCTACCCCATCACCACTGCTGCGAAGACTTACAACATTATGGGCGACCGTAAAATTGACGAAGCCTTGTTTAAACAGCTTTTTCTAAAACGTTTACCCGCCCACGTACAATCGATCCTCGCTTCTAGTTCAGATGTTCCCCTCGCTGGACTAGCCAGTATCGCAGAAAAGATAATAGAAATAAAGCCAGGTCCCAATAAAATCTCCTCGGTTGACACACCAGACTCTATATCTGCCCTCCATGATAGGCTCGATCAGTTAGCTAGTCAGATCGCCACTATCCGCATCAACCGACCCCAACCGTATCCCCGTACACCTTTTCGCTCACGTTCCAGGTCTCGTTCACACCCATCCCCCCGAGGACAAGCGCACTGTTGGTACCACAGTGCGTTCGGACATAGAGCCCGGAAGTGTTCACAACCATGATCCTTCCGACAAAATCAACCGACGCCTCCGCCAGTGTGGGGAAACTCACGGGCCGAACTATAGGGGCGAGCAAAGTTCAAAGCACAACCCATCTTATTCGCCGACTTACAATCGCCGACAAGCACTCCGGCTTATTATTTTCCCATATTGACATTCACCGTGCCTATTACTATATCCCTGTACACCTCGAAGACGTCCATAAAACTGCCATTACCGCACCTTTTGGGTTATTTGAATTTTTGTGCATGCCTTTTGGTCTTAGAAATGCACCTCAAACATTTCAACGTTTTTCGACCAGGTACTAAGTGATCTCCCCTTTGTTTTTGCGTATCTTGACGATATTCTGATAGCTAGTACCACACCCGAACAGAATTTCGAACATTTACATACTGTATTTACCCGTTTATCTGACTATGGTATCGTAATCAACGTTCAAAAATGTGTTTTTGCTTCTCCTTCCCTATCTTTCCTCGGGCATACTATTGACCACACCGGAATATCACCGGTCGCCAATAAACTTGACGCCATTCGTAATTTTCCTTTCCCTTCATCTGTTAAGCAAATCAAACGCTTTTTTGGAATGATCAATTTTTATCGTCGTTTTATCCCCAACGCTGCAAAACATTTGGTACCCTTCACCAACATGTTATCCGGCAGTCCCCCTCCTAAAACACTTCATTTTGATGACATTCACAAAGAGGTTTTTGAACATGTTAAATCTTTGTTAGTTGACTCTTTGAAATTTTTTCACTTACAACCCGACGCCCAGTTGTCACTCTAAAGTCCTTCAGCAATCTGTTCCAAGTGAACAGGAACCACTCGGATTCTTTTCCAGGAAACTGTCACCTACAGAATCCCGCTACAGCACTTTCGGTCGTGAATTACTTGCTATCTATTCATCCATTCGACATTTTCGTCATTTTCTCGAAGGAAGACAATTTAACGTTCTGACCGATCACAAACCCTTAACCTTCGCACTGCTGGCCAAACCTGACAGATATTCCCCGCGTGATTTACGTCAACTTGACTATATCTCCCAATTCACCAGCGGTATCCGTCATATATCAGGCAAGCACAATATCGTGGCAAACATGTTGTCTCGTCCGGCAATCGACTCCCTCCACTCAACGCCCACCATCGATTTGCAAAGTATGGCGCAGCTACAAAGGGACGAAGCCATTACTTTGCCGTCCAGCGACAAACCGTCTTCATTGCACGTGAAACCCGTACCTCTACAAATGGCACCAGGTACTATAGACTGCAACGTCTCCTCACACACTGCAAGGCCGGTAGTCCCACATGCAGTGCGCCGCCAGGTTTTCGACGCCCTACACAATGTTTCACACCCAGGTATACGTTCGACATTCAAACTCATCTCACAACGTATGACAGAATATGAACAAAGACATCCGTTTATGGTCAAAAACTTGTCTCGAATGTCAGCGTTCAAAAGTTATTCGGCATACTTATGCACCCGTCGGCACCTTCTCCCAACCAGATTGCCGATCCGACCATGTTCATCTAGACATCGTCGGCCCACTGCCGACATCTAGCAGTTATAACTACCTTCTCACATGTGTGGATCGTTATACACGAGGGCCTCAAGCCATCCCCATTCGAGACATTTCTGCTGAGACTATCGCTCGAACATTTATAAATGGTTGGATTTCCAATTTCGGAGTTCCCTCCTTTATAACCACCGACCGCGGATCGCAATTGGAATCCCAATTGTTCCAACGTATCACGGAATTACTCGGATGCAAACGCATCCGCACAACTGCCTATCACCCTCAAGCGAACGGACTAGTTGAACGATTTAACCGACCTTTGAAGTCCGCTTCACGTGTACAAGACAATCCCTCTAATTGGTCTGATCAACTACCGCTCATTTTGCTACAATTACGCACCATGTTCCGTTCATCTTTGAACTGTTCGTCAGCAGAACTCGTTTACGGAACAAAGTCGCGAATGCCTGGCCAATTTTTCCCCTCAGTCAAACCACCTCCGATCCATCTACCTACGTTTCCCAGTTAAAAACACACATGTCCCAACTACGCTATTATTCCCCTCCAGCACATAACACATCGTTTTATGTTTCCCCAGATCTATCTACTTGTTCTCATGTCTTTATTTGTTCTGATCGGGTAAAACCACCCCTACAACCCACATATACTGGTCCTTTCCCCGTTCTTTCTAGAAATGACAAATACTTTACTATTCAACTACACGAGAAGCAGGACAACATTTCTATTGATCGCCTGAAACCTGCTAAACTCGACTCGTTCGAGAAGAGTGCCTCTAAAAGCCCACAACCCAATGAGCCGACTGATAATGCTGCACCTATGTCTCCCAAATCTACCGTCGACCGCCCTGCACAACCTCACCACATTACTCGTTCTGGCAGACATGTACACTGGCCAGACCGTTTCATCGCAAGTTAAATTCATCTACTTCATCACAACGCGACACATCGTACGTTCAAGCGAACATTCAGTTTCTACCCTCTTTTCGATAGGGGAGAGTATCTGTAACGGTCGTTTACTCAATCACGCGTAAACAATGTGACCTTCACCTCGCGTACCTAACATTCATCACAAGTACACTATCAATCACGTATAAAAATGTCGGTTCCCTCTTCCAACGCATGATGACGAAATATATTGACGAATAAGGTCAAACAACATAAATCGCGACGGACATTCCCACACACTCTCCGTACAGGCATCAGGCACACGTCGGCACACAACGGACTCATTTCACCAACAACCGTCGGAACATAACCGGCTCAACATATCGGCAACCGTTAAGTCCCATATTTTTAACCTTTCATTTTGTTACTGTATTTCACTCGGTTAAGGTGCACCTATATATTGTAACCTTACACCCATCCAATACTTACTTTATTAGTATTTTTCGCCTTGTGATATATTCATTTCTATTCATCGGTATTAGTGCCTAAACAAACCACAACACTAATAACACCATGATAAACAATTGATCACTCAATTATCTTAGCGAAAATAAAAATGGTGTAAACCTTCCGTTGAGAGTGACCCTGAATGTTTGCACTCTGCATAGATGCGAAAAAGTTTGTGAGTTGGTTCTTGCACCAAACGAGGGTCGATGTGATGTTATCGGTTTATATGAAATACGCTGGAGCTGGTTCTTGCACCAAACGAGGGTCGATGTTATGTTATCGGTTTATATGCAATACGCTGGAGCAATTTTAGTGAAATTACGATAAAAGGTGTTGATAAAATCATATTTCCTGGAGGTGAAAGGAGAAAATAGTGGTGATTCCGTCACCCAAGTCAGACACATGTACTTTACCACCCAACCCCTCTCTCCTAATTGGTTCTCATTAACGGTGACCTCTTAATATCGATTGATTTTTCATCAGTTTGTGACGTGTGTTGTTTACCAGTTCGCCCTTATCCGCGTTGAACATGGTGTGAATTGATCATTGTGTCGTCGTTTGTTGTTTGACTTGGAAACGTCACGTTTTGATTTCGTTTTTTGTTCCTTTAACTTTGATTGCATACCCTTCTTAGGTATCGCATTTGACTTTTGCCTGTTGGATGATACAAAGAAATTTATAAACCATTGGGGTTTTTGATTTAAGGTGTTGTCTGGTGCGCGTAGCTCAGTTTGACAATTGAAACTGAATCGCAGGTTCAACAAATAGTATGGAGTTGGCACGATAGAGCATAATCAGTTATTCCTTCGTTTCCCGCAGACTTATATCCATCCATATTGCAGCCAAACCTCAATGTGACGGTGATAAAAGATTGTACTTCAACGATTGAGCTTGATGACAACGAAGCAGAGTAATTTAAGATCCACTGCAGAAGGAAATGAAAATGGTTCCAAAAGACGACATCCTCATTGTTTAGGTAGATTAGCGTGCAAAGGTAAGACATGATTCCTATAAATACTTGACTAGAAAGGTCGCTTTCTACACATATATGTATATATCGTTGGTGTAAGCGTCATTAATGTATAGAGTCAAACGTGGCAATCATCAAAAGGGATTAGATTTAATTCGTTCTCGCATCTCAGCGTTTTATGATGAACCTCAGTAAAGGCAAGACATGAATGCAGAGCAATCATGATCTCGTTCGGGGAACAGTGAGGCCAGAACGTTTACAACACTACCTTCGAGAAGTGACCACGGATTCGATACGATATTGAAAGGCCCAACAATATCTGCAATATTCAAGCTAAATCTCTGGAAGGTTTGCATGTCTGAGCATCCTTGATATAGATATTGTTAACCTCACCAACAATATAAAATAGGTGCATGACTCAACGCGGCAAGTAAAAATGTACGTAAAAAGCAGAAGGAGGACAGGGAAAACCGCCATGAAGATTTATGCCCACACTGATTACTTCACTGCTTACATTAAGCAACACACTACATCGTAAGTCATAGCCTTGCATCAACTGCTCTGGCGGTGTCCTGCTTCGGCTTAGATAACTGGGCGGTATCCTGCCTTAAACTGACCAGAACAATTTTACTGTCATTTCTACAATCTATGTTTGATTCTCTATGTTATGCTGGCCCCAAATATACATGTATTTGTACATTATAATCAAATCTGAAATCAAAGAATCGCACTCCTTCAATTTATACCTCTCAGATTAGGTCAAGATAAGGTTTAATATAGTCTCAGTAACTTTACACCAACCGCCATTTTTAGACATTTCGTTTAATACAATTCTTTCGGTAATCCGCGCAAGTCAACTACTCTGACAGCATGAGGGATGATTGGATGACGTGCGCATTCGGGCATTTTGATGATGCATGCATGAATCCATCGTATCACCATGAGAGATGGACTACATTTAATCGATTGACAAAATTTCATCTCTTGTATGCATTCATCTTAGCATGGATGGATCATCGTTTTGTTCATTTTCTACATGGCTTTCATGAATTTTATGATTTTTGTTCCTCTAATTGCGTCTCATCCGAACTGAATCCAGGCATAAATAAAAAAATTGCGCGCCTTCTAATTAGGGGTCCAAGGAACAACATTAATCAATCTACTGATTCAAAAAGTGCAATGTAAAGTGTGGTTAGTAAACATCACTGAATTATTTGAAGCAATCAACTGTTTTTCGCCCTTATAAATCGGGCGAACTCTCCCCTAAGGCAGTTTGAACGGTCTGGCTGATTGCTTATTCGGACGGCGATTCCTAATACTTTCTTTGGTAGACTCCATTACTAAGGATCTCGACCTATTCTCCAACCAACCCATACCAGTAAAGCAAAGACGTGAATAATCAATCATAATTGAGTGGCCCTGAAAAGGGCCGTGGATTCGATCTCCTGTCCAGCGCTGAACGTGAAGAGGAATCCAGGAAGAAGAGATCTGTCTGCTGCATTCCTGGGTCCGCTTATAAGGGTCTTCAGTGTGAACTGATTGGCCGAAGCACCATTGGCTGGATCTTGTCCAATTATGGCTGAGCTCGCAGACTGTAGAGTTCGTCACGCTTGAGTAGCTGGAATCTGCTTTGTTGGGCCGCCACTTTACTCCCCCGCCAGACTTTTTGTCAAAAAAGTCGATTCCTAGAAGATTCTTCAGTCGTCATTGTTGTCGATATCCTGCACATTTCCTTCTGATTTTTAGTTGGCTTTCGATTCATTTGGGTACCTGATGCAAAAAGTAGACGGAAAGAGACGAGAGAAGTACCATTTTCTCAACACTTTGCCTCGTCGGCAAGAGTTAATTTAGATAGAAAAAGTGAATTTATATTCTTCAAGATGAAACGAAATTTAAAAAAGTATTTATTCGTCTAATTATGAAAACGCAGCGAGCGCGATGATTGCATTTGTCGTGGGACGATTCAGCGGTGATATGGACGCGCAGCAACTTGCTATGATAAGTTATGCAGCGTAACAGACGTCACTGTGACCTTTTTCGTGGTTGAACATAAATCGAATCACAGTGTTTGGTCCTGCTTGCGTTATGCTGCGATCAAGTTCGGTTGAGAGAAGTGCAGCGCTAGGCAAAATGCTTGTGTTGCGACGGCAACAGAGACGAGATGGATGTGTATTGTGTGGCACGATCGAGGACACGACTGTTCCGTAGGTTCTCTTCAACCAAAGTCGTAGTATTCGGTCCTGTGTTGAATGCCACGAATACGATAAGGCTAGGCGTGAGTCGTGTGCCTCGTGTCGACTGAAAGGCTGTGTTTGACTCGTATAACCGTTAGTCTACCCCGGGTGTCTGGGCGAGTCGACTGCACGTATATGCAGCGTAATCTTTCGAGACTCTGCGACCAAGTGCCGTTTTGGGGATATGTCGATCCACGTGCTCTAGCGACAAGTGAGTCTGTCACGAGCGTGAAGAGATGTATTCGGTCTTGTCGAAATAATGCATAATTGCCGGTGAATCAAGCACTTCATTATGTCATAATCAATCGTTGTTTACTGATGTCGGAATGCTGCGTCCAAGCGCGTTAAGAAAGCAGCTCGCGGAAAGTGTATCACGAGAAAAATGCATGTTGCAAAAAATCGATGGATTACTATATGTAAACGTGATGATTAATTTTCGTATTGGTGTTAGGACTGTGGCTTAAACTATGGTAGCGACGTGTGCTTTGTTGATGGTCGTTTGTATTAGGGCGTATTCGTGGTTCGATGAATGTGGACTAACCCTAGGTTCAGGTTTCGCCGCCAGTGAGCGAAGATCACCTGAGAAAAAATCGTCTAACCAAATTGAATGCACTGAGGTTATATCGCACATAGTGGGACCCTGGGTGGATGGGTGTGCTTTTGTCAAACTTAAACTAACGTCTCACACCTGTTTGTTCAAAGCCTGGGGACCCGTGTGGAGGGGGCTTGCACTCGATATTGGACATTAACGGGGTGCTCCGGTTCGCTTAGTCAGCCTTTGTTCACTCAAGGTTATGCGAGTCCCACGGGCGTGCGCGATCGATTGTGGGAAACAATAGTTACGTGTGCGTCTGGTTCTCAGGCCAGACTGTGTGTAAGGGCCTGCATGTGCAATAATCGAATCGATCAGTCGTAAACTGGCAACCGAGGTAAATTGTGAATGAAACAAAACGCAGACTTTGTTTATAGATATCAGTTAAAAAGGGATCTGACAAAACAGCTGGATAAAATGAATGAAATTTGTAAAACGCGTCGTGAGAATAACATGCTACGTATTAATGACTACCTGTAACCATAAATGTGATGCATAATATGGGTTAACGTATGGAAATCGAAGAAAATATTTTTTGATTGTTTTGGGTCTCCTCGTGGCGGTGGTCCGTGTTTGCAAAGAATCACGTTTACGAGCGTAGTGATCGTACGCCTATGATAATATTATGAACCCGTTGTGAAGTTGACAAGTGTTCCGTGGATCGCTTTCCACCATGAATGGTGACATACCGAGGCGTCCTGCTTGTCAAGCTTAAGATTGTGGGTTCGATTCGTGGTTCGCGCATCTCGAAGCGAACGATAGTAAAGTGATCGTGACCAACGCACCAAGAAGCGTTTAGTTTTAATGTAAATCGAAAGAAAATGTGCAAAACTCATGAAATCGATAGAAATTAACCCTAAAAGATGCGTAGATGATTTATAAAACTGAAAAGGTTCAAATGTAAGAATGGTTGCATGTGAGGCGCGTAATTTTAAACCATTTTTAAGCGTAGTGAGGTATGAAACTGAAAAACTGAATTATACCAAAGGAAAAATACATCATATAAACCGGGAAGGACTCACAAGATACTTCCGTTCTGTGAAGAGACGCCTGCGGGACGTTGACATCGGTGAATCGATTTGTTTCGGTATCTTGAATTGGGACAATAATGGTGCGGGGGTTCATTTGTCGGAAGGTCTGATGTGGACTATGCGTTTCGGCGGTGAATTCATCGAAGATTACTCTTACGCCGATGATTGAAACGTGGCGTGATGTTTTGAAAGTGCCTCAAGTACGACGATGGCGCTGTGTTGGAGAGTCGAGGATCAGCATTTACGACGCTGTGCTGGCGCGCCGAGGGCACGGTTGCGTTCTTCCGCCGGGCTCACCATTTATGAAGGTCTGGTTGATTGCTTATTCGGACGGCGATTCCTAATACTTTCTTTGGTAGACTCCATTACTAAGGATCTCGACCTATTCTCCAACCAACCCATACCAGTAAAGCAAAGACGTGAATAATCAATCATAATTGAGTGGCCCTGAAAAGGGCCGTGGATTCGATCTCCTGTCCAGCGCTGAACGTGAAGAGGAATCCAGGAAGAAGGGGTCTGTCTGCTGCATTCCTGGGTCCGCTTATAAGGGTCCTCAGTGTGAACCGATTGGCCGAAGCACCATTGGCTGGATCTTGTCCAATTATGGCTGAGATCGCAGACTGTGGAGTTCGTCAAGCTTGAGTAGCTGGAATCTGCTTTGTTGGGTCGCCACAAGTTATTAGTAAAAGAACCGAGCCCCATAGATTTCTCCAGATATGCGTAGTAGAGGGTCATTGCCTCCTTAGATTCTATGCCACTCACTAATTGGAATATTGTCAGCCGCAACAAACGATAGCTGATTAATAACCATACTGCTGATATTGCCCAATCTCATGGGTTAGATACCACTTATCTAATGGTGACGATATAATCATTTTCAGCTAAATGTGCTTGTCGCAAAAGAAGGAACAGAGATAAACTGATAAATGAACTTCCCATTCGAAAATATAAAAAATAATGAAGTTCATTGGTATGTTTTTTATTGCAATGGGCACAAGAGGGAAACAATATCACGACGGTTCAGTACCACTGCATCGCACTTGATGACATACGAAGACAAAGAATTAACGCTTACCTAATAAGTGGTTGATGTTTCAGCATGGAAGAACGAACGGTAAAAGGGAGATGGAGAGGGAAGCAAACAAGTGTCGAACACATGACGAGGGATTTTTCAATGAAATCAATGTGGCTTTTGATAAATATTTGTTTTGATAATGTAAAATAAATAAGCAAAAAGAAACATCAAAGTAATTAAATCAGGATGGTGGTAGGGTGGTCAAACGTGAAAAAATATTGCGGCGGTAGATGAATGGAAGTTGTTGCGTTATACACTGCACTGGACCTTTATAATAAATATTGCAACGCTCCAGATAAGGAAAAAAAGTATCATAACAAAACAATAAAGTAATAATCAATTGAAGATAAACGATTATGCGATTAATGAATATGCAAATCAAAGAAAGCAGTGGCCTGTTTCGAAAATTAATCTTAAAAGCTGGCTAACATGAGACAGAAACTACTGAATGAAATTTGGAACGAAGCAAAAGCAACATAAAATTGACCAACATTAGCATTTTTTTCTAATGAAAACTCAGCGACGAAGCTCCGAAGTAAAATCAAATGTTCGGTTCCAAAAATGGCAACTTTTAGGCATAAATAAAATTTAAACCAGATTGTTTTGTCGGCAAGTACAAGCAAATAAGAACGATTGAGGATAGTCATGAATTCAGGTGCGCTGTAATTTGTTCCGAGGGAAGAATTTGGATGAGAAAGGGAACTAAAGTTACCAAAGAAAAAGAAAAACCGCAGATCGAAAGAAGGAACTCATGCTGGTACTGTTCTCTTACCTTTAGGGATGTTATGTTAATATTTCAACTTCAATGTGGCACACATGCAGAATGGAAAGACAAAGTCGAAGAATCGGGTGAAGTAGAAAAGTAGTTAAAAAGAGAGTTTGTATGTCGAAAAATCCAATACCCCGAAATGTTCGACAAAAAAAAATAAATCATACGCATCACAATAGGCCGTGTCAAGTTTGATTTGAAAAATGCCTAGATTAAAACTGTTGACTAGAAGTTGGCGTTTAAAGTAGATGGGAGAATGGGTGAACTGTAGTCGGAAAAGTCCACGAATATTGGCAATTTTCAAGCCTGGGGATAGAAACAGGTATTAGTTGACTTGGAGAAAAGTTATCGGTAGTACTTTTCTTCTCCAAACACGCCGACGACAAAATTCATCGCTAGTGGCAGCTTGTGTATGGAAGCATACTGATGTTTACTCAGATTCAGAAAATTATGTCTCTATCACCAGGGGAATGCTCGAGATTCATTGATGTGTGTGTATGCTCCTTTGTTCGGGATCTTTTAACAAAAGTGATTATGGGTGGAATTTGAATGCCACCTGGAGTGTACGGTTGCCCAAAGGGTAACTGAAATTAAAAGCACAAAATTGCTTAATTTCACTAAGGATATCTCATCGATCAACAAATGAATAACTCAATGCTTAAAAATTTAGGTTGGAACGAAAGCATATAGATCATCAAGGAAGCAATAACTGCGCCCTTTTTGTTGTTCAAGCGACAGTGTGGTCATGTAATTCAAGCCTGATATTATGATGGTCCTGCGACCATAGTAATATAAGTTCCTAATATATACTGAAAGGCACTGGTGACATATGGAAAACGAATTCGAATGTTTAGAAATCTATGTAGTTTTATGCAACCCATCCATTTATACAATGGCGCCAATTAACGGGCATGAAATTGCCCTTAGTAAAACTACAATTGGTCAGGTAAAAGACGTTATGTGTTGAGTCAAAACTCCTAATGGTCGAGGCGGCATCCAGTTGATGTGAGTTAATGTGTTTGCTATTGTTATTGCGCTAGTAGCTACGTTTGCAAGTGCATGTAATTAATATGTACTAGACCAACTGTACAGGTAAAACAGTATAGAGTCAAGTCAAATGTTTTACCTCCTAACAAAAGTGGGTAGAGAAAATTGGAATCATGCAGATAACCATACAGAAAGAACCATGTATTCATTTCGGATAACCGAACACTGAATGCAGCCTCTAATTAGTTACACTGATGCAGCATTCACAAGAAACACCTTGTTATGTTGAGGATTTGACGACGGACAGGGATAAAAAGAGGAATAACTCGAATACAACAGGCAGTTAACTATTTCAGGATATCACGAGCTTCTGTGTGATTTCACTTACTGAACAGTGGAAATAAATATCAACAAGCAGGTGAATACACTCCCTCGAATGACATCGACATGTGACAACAGTTGATCTTAACCTTGGATCGTCGTTGCTACCTCCATTTGATGTCCTTCTCTACGATCTGACGAGATGATGGGTCTGATACGTACAGTATCATTCTGTTTCAACCCTTTCACCTTCTTGCCTACTAATCGCTGGGGCCAGTTCCGGACCCAAATTTTAAACTGATCGGTGAAGAAGCGAACAAAATCTGCCAAAAGCAGTCAAAGAGACTTTTATTTTGAATAAGTGGATTATTTGATAAATAAATTTGAGCCAAGTGAAATCAGTCACAATACTACTTTTATGGTTGTAGCCCCACGGCTGTAGATTCCCAATAAATTGACAATGCTTTTTAACATAGGCATAATAAGTGTTTACCACTTAGAGATCATTCTTAAGTTTGAAGGAAGTATTCATTCGTGACCGTAAACGCTTGGCGAGAAATATAGTAATTGTCTATGACCTAGTGGGCTATCAACACACTTGAAACGGTCATAGATACAAATTAGAAAATCAATCCATGTATGTTACCTTGATTGATATGCACCGTTGGCAATCAAAAAAGCACGACGTCAAACATAAGCATCCGTCAGATCACATTCCTTGATTGCCTACCGTGTGGTTTGACTCCTCTCTTAGATCCCATAGGCAAAGTGAATCATACATATATAATAATAATAAAGCTTTATTTATCCCAAATGGGATGAAATTTCAGCAGGTTACACGATTTTCCAATATTACAAAAAGAAAGTGTTCATCCAGCATGTTCTTTTTCACTGTTGTTACAATTCATAAATCCGCTGTTTTCAAGGCCATTGTTTTTTCTCCAGTTGAACACATCACCTGCGTCTTTATTACTCGTATCGGAATCACATGTAACTGAGTGGTGTTTATGGGAACTCATAATAAAACCTAAACAGGACTTAACATTTACTGATGCTAAAACTTGGGCAAGTCTAAACCTCTGCGATCGCATCTGAACCAACTCGTTATACTTCATTGATTTTCACTGCTAAATCTTATAAGCTTCTGGACTCAGATGATAAATGTGCGATGATTGATTTTATTGCAGCGTTGCCGACACATGCTTGATCAATGGCTCTTTGGTTGCATAAAGTATGACATGACTACGTCCAGTTATCTCTCGTGTTGACAGCTACCTATTTTCTACTTAATTGCACTGGAGGAACATTGCATCTCATTCTTGGTCTTTGATGTGGTAATACACCCTCCTCCTACTGTGAGGATGTACAATTTTTCAATTACCTTATGTGGTTATTATTCGGTGCCTTTCCTGATCTCTTATTTTTACACGTTGAAGTCTCCATTTGATGTCGAATCTTTGAACACTTATGACATTTGAACGCTTGGACAATGATCCACGACTTGGTTGTTTGAGACTCAAGAAGTAATATAAACTTCGTTTACTGCTACGCTTCTTCTTAATCTTTTGGTATCAAGCAGTTGCCCACTTCGTTATATACTGCTATGAAAAGTGGACAACGCCTGCAAAACTTACCCCATGTGAATCAAGTACGGCTGAGCACTACCCGATAATTTTGCAGTTCCCAAGCGATTGATTTGTTGTAGCTAGGCCATGATTACTTTCGTTATCAGATCCTGGTTGGTTAAATTATAGAACTTGTTGGATTATCATCATTAGCACAGGCTTAATCTGTGCATTATCTTTATTTAATCAACCATAGCTCGTTGTAACTGAAGGGTTCGTTCAATCTTTCAATCATTGCACTCAATTTAGGCATCGGTTCCTCGCCTTGGGTTGTTCATTTCTCAATAACGGAAAACCTCTTGTACATTTTATGAACATGGTTTAACGCTGCAGCTTTTAGCAGTAATATTTGGAAATGTGATTTTCTCACACTAAGGGAATCAAGATATCTTAATGACGATTGGTGACTCATAAATGTTAACCTTTTTTCCTCAGGTTATTGGCTGAACTGCACATGTATGACACCGATTTAGGTGCCGAATAAATTGTCTGTCGGCAGCTTCTTTGTTCCATTAAAAGCGAGATGTCACCTACAAAACCAGAGGGATGAGCTTGAATTCAAGTGACGATCAAGTGTGTATGATTGTCAAGCGTGCAGGTCGATTTTGGGTAATGCATAGCGGCAGTGGGATAAATTCTTTGACGCTTTACACCAAACCAGGCTGAAAATTCATCCCATTTGGGATAAATAAAGCACTTATCTTATCTTAACTTTAAACTCTGTAGGAAAGCGTTTTGCGAGAGCACCATTGCACGTGTCACACCCCGAAATTACCGTATTTTCACGAGAACTTCGAATAACGTGAAGCAAAAACGACTGCTTTCGGGATGTTGCGTTACACTGCCTTTTCAATCGGAAATAACGAATATGTTAGCAGACAATAACTGATAACTCTTTGGTACCTACCCGTTCAAATGCTGTATAGCCAAAAGGGCTTCTGGATAATTCATCATATTCACAAATCCATAACCTCGACATTTGGATGAACCGGGATCTCGAATAACCTTCACGGAACGCACTGCACCAAAGGGTCCAAATAATCGCCATAACGTAGCTTCCTCCGTCTCCGGTGTTAAATTATTGACAAATAAACACCATGGACCTGGACTGGACAGCCCGTTTGCGTTCAGCATCGTTTGAGGATATCCCTGCACGGTAGATGAAGGGAAAGAGCCGGGTAGATTCATTGAGTTCATTCCGATTGGCATTGAGGTAGAATTGGCCGCTGACAAATCCGTCGGCATTACTGTAGAGCAAGCACCCGCAGCTATGGCAGCGGTGGCAATCGCATTCAAGGTGCATGGATGTAGGGATTCGAGAGGAATCGAACCCGTCTGATCCGCTAAGGAGAACGGACCAAACGGCGTTGGAGGAAGAGGCAATTGCGGAGGCTGACCAACTGTCTGGACGGATATGCTCGTGGGTGACCCAAGCATCCCAGGAGCATTTGTTTGACCGGGAAATCTGTGAATGAAAATATTATTGCATTAAATAGAAAAATTTACAAATAATTCGATTATGAAAAAGCGTTCAAAAATTTCGCAATAACTGAGATTGAGTGGACATCAGATACTTCTATCCTCCATAAAACTGTTGTGCGGATTTATAATGCTGAGAGGATAAGCATATCGTGAACAAATTAAACTAAATGAAATAAACTGTCTTAGAGAATACAAGCGTAGAACAAACTGAATCGGTCGCTAATACAAATCAGGATTTCAACGACAAAGTGGGATAACAATATGTAAGCGTCGCGTACCTACTTCGTATGCTACAATACCCAGGTTGGTAGTTAATCATTCAGTGGAACGTTATTGCTTTTCCATCTACCTGGACGCACGTCATATAAGAAGAGCCGCTGATCGACGGGGCTTTGGCTAGTTTTCTTGAATGTTGCCCAGGCCTGAGAACGTTGTGCAATTTATATTAGGACTATTGAGGAACACTATACTATCCTCTTTAGGGCCACCCCTTTTTATTACTCGTCTTCTGTGTTATTTGTCTGCTGAGGATTGATAAATGGGCTATGAGAAAGATTGAGCATTATTGGTGGTTTTCGTTCGTGTCGGGCTAATGAACTATGACAATGGAGGTTACTTATGTGTAAAGCTATCCAATAATAAGCATGCATATCTCTACATAAGCAGGTACATCGATGAAAATATTGCATCCGCCCAGCGGATTTATAAAAAAACACAATCAAGAGAACGTTGACGCATTAGACATTGACTGACTTCCCAAATAATATGTGTTGTTCAAAAGTATATCAACACAAACAGATTTCGAATGGCCACTAATTTTGAAACAGCTATTTCTCATGTGAGACCACTGTTGCATACACCTCTCAAAAGAAAATGTTGATAATTCAAATAGTGCCGAGCTATTCCACAAAATCTCAATGATTTTTAGTGTCACTGGTAGCAGCTCATTAGTCCACTGGTCTATCAATAGTTGGGCACCCTAAAATTTAAAAGCATGCGTGCAGCCATGGTGCTAGCAGGCTGAGAGCTTGGCATGGGTGCGAATCCCGGAGGAGACTGATATAAATTGCTAACGATCGTTAATTGGAGCGAAATCCTTGGATAAAGTGACTAAATGAGAGGATGTTTTATTTGCGAAGGCTAACGAGTCAAAGATTACTTGTGGATGCGAAAATTTTTTAAATGCAAAAGGTTTTGCCTATATACTTTTAATAATAATAATAATAATAATAATAATAATAATAATAATAATAATACTTGCAAAGAGTTTGCTTGCGTCAAACTCAGCAGACTGCAAATTCTAGCGGAGGACGTGTACTGAGAATTTATTGAATTTATGTGGATTCTGAGCTGAAAGGTCAACGATCAATATGATAGTTAACCTGAGGCAATTGCAAGAAAAATGTTGTTGATCTTACAAAAGCATTTGACTTGGTCAGTCGAACGAATCCCAAAAGCTCGCGAAGAAAGTTGTTCGTCCCACAAATTTAATTCAAATGATTGTCGCGTTTCAGGAAGACATGCAACGTACGATGGCTCAACATCGAGTAACTTTTCAATCAAAACGGCCTGAAGCATGGATGTGCTCGCCCCAACACTGTTTGCAATTTTTTCTCTCTGCTGCAATAAATGTCTGCAGAAACTCAAGCGATGGGCTATTCTTTCATATCAGGAGTAACGGTGGATTATTCAACCCGGTAAAACTTCGGACGAAAACCAAAATAAGGAAGGTGTTTATGGGGAAGTTACTGTTTGCGCACAATGTGTCTCTGATAGCTGATTCTGAAAAAGGATTACAGCGAACAATAATTCGTTTTGTCAATGATTGTAAGGAATTTGGCCTGACCATTAGCTTATGCACAACCAAGGTCATAGCAGTGTGCCGAAGATTCGGATTGAAGGGCAGTAAATGTGCTCTCTTACCTAGAATCCATTATCTCTAATAACCTATCGCATGGTTCCGAAATAAGCAAGCGTATTGGCAAAGCCACAACAATGATTTCGCGATTGAACAAACGCTTCTGGAGAATTGAGCGTTGTATTCACATCATCAACGCAGACTCAACGTCTTCCATTTACGAAATCATCGAAGAACTCTACGCATAAATTGGCAAGATCACATCTCGAATAACACCGTCTTGCAACAAGCCAGACTCCAGAGTCTGTACGCTCTCCTGGTTCACAGACGTCTGCGTTGGCTCGACCAGATGAAATGACTGTATGAAAATTGCGTTCCAAAGGCTGTGCTATTTCGTGAACTTGTCAGTGGCTCGTGGTTAATCGAAAGATCAAATCTACGCTGAATTGACGTATGCAAATAGGACCTGAAAACCGAAAGCATCAACGTAGCAAATTAAGAAGAACGTGCTGAAGGTCGAAAGAGCTGGAGGAGTCACATAAAGACAGCAACGGTAAAAGTCGACCAAAACCACATGAAGCCATGGATCAAGAGAATATTCGAGGATTAACTCCCGTTTTCTAAATTAATTAAGTTGCGTGACATAACTATGGAAAAATCCGTCTGATAGCATAGACCTCTACGGCCACAGTTGACAGAGCAGTAAATAAAATATTAAACAAAAGAAATTGTCACACAAAACACATACACGCAAAACTAAAATAATGCGAACAAAATAAACAAATCATATCAAAAATAATCAAATAATCAAACATTAAATCTTACACGGGAAAATTGACGAACAGAAGTACAGATTAGGGAAAATAACGAGGGGATGAAAAACAAAGATAAATCTAACAGGGGTGACAATGACCATGGTTCTTTGAGACTGACATTAGCCGATTCAATAATAATAATAATAATAATAATAATAATAATAATAATAATAATAATAATAATAATAATA
>JALGAQ010000009.1:4404222-4427440 GCA_028829895.1 Sinotaia quadrata
ATAAAAAAGCAATCATGAAAAACATGGTGTAAATATATGTTTGCAAATGCAAAAAGGAAGAAAGTGGAAGTACAGTCTAAGGTGAAAGATAATTAAAAAAAATCTGGGGTGACAAAGACCATAATCATGAGAGACTGACGGTAGCCAGTCATATCTCCTACCACGCAGAACATTTAGTGAGTTATTTAACAATCTCCATAGTATCACTATGTTCTCATTCCATTCAACGCCGGACTCGTTAAACCGATATTCACTATAATTGTATTAGCCCCGTTTTTGCTACAATTGCACCTGTATTTTCCAACTACGTCCAAAATCATGAGTTCCGCGGAATCCTCACACTCTATTGATGCCGTTGTTTGTCTGAAACTTCCAGATTTCAGTGCATCTATCACACGGATATTGCTGCTGCAATTTAAAGCTCAAATTAGTTCGCGCAGCATCCGGAGTCAGAAACCCATGTTCTATAATTTGGTCGCAGCTCTCCCAACTACTGTCGCGGAACAGCTATTGGAAGTGATCGAACCGATACCAGATTCTAATACTTACGACAAACTTAAAGCAGCTCTATTGGAACGAATAACCGTTTCGGACAGATAAAGGCTGCACCAATTAATATCTGGTGTAGAACTAGGTGATATGACTCCGTCACAACTCCTGAAGCATATAATAGCTCTAGCAGGCCCAATGAAGTTGAACGACACCATACTGAAGCAACTATGGTGCAAGCGACTTCCGCCAAAAACTACAGCCATTCTTTTCACGGCGGACACAAACACTACTTTGGTTGACCTCTCTAAAATTGCTGACGAGATTCATGAATGCTCCAGCCCAGCCCATACAGTCAATCAACTCGACAACCATCAACAAAGCGCAGCTGATTCAAGGTTAGATAAGATACAGACTCAAATATCTGACCTCACGTAAGCTATCAATAAGTTCACTGAAGATAGTATCGGCCGCAATGCTCAACAACCTTCCAAAAAAACGAATGGTTCTCATCTCGCTCGAAATTAATTCCCCAACAATCGTCCACCATTTGTTGATATCACGCTAAGTATCACGAAAAAAAACCGCCACTGAACCCTTCCTTGCGATGTGTCACATGCTCTACAGAAGTCGTCACACGAAAACGACACAGCCAGTAAGCGATGGGGACCGCTGCTCCTGGCCCTAAATATAGTCGCCGGCATTTCGTCCACGACAAATCCAGTGGCCTCAAATTTTTTATAAGCTCTGGAACAGAATTCAGCGTTATTGAACCGGGAACAAACAGACGTATACACTCAGTCTCGGACTAAAAGCTACAGATAGCTAACGGCTTTAGGATCCAGACGTTTGGGCAACGCTTATTGTGACTTGACCTTAGTCTCCGACGCCATTTCCCATGGATATTCGTCGTTGCAGGTGTTAAACACCCGATTCTTGATGTGGACTTCTTTCCCCATTTCCGCTTTGTAGTAGATTTAAAATCATATAAACCTGCTGATTTAGTTACTTCACTATGTGTACGTGGGAAAATTACCTCAATGAACCCCATTGGCCTTCGCATGGCTTCTCCGATAAGTCACAGTTTGGTGTTATTTTGGAGGATTTCATTATCATCTGCCAGCCCAAATCTGCATTACATGCATTCAACCACGGCGTCGAACACCAAACGGTCACCAAAGGTCCACCTGTAGCACACCGCCCACGTCGGCTACCCCATGACAAACTGGCTGCTCCTAAAGCTGAATTCAAACATATGCTTCAGTTAGGCATTACGCGTCAGTCTAACAGTCCTTGGACCACAATTCTTCACATGGTCCTCGAATAAAAGACTCAGCCGATTGGCATCCTTGTGGTGATTTTTGTGCTTTGAACAACGTTAGCGTTGCGGACAGATATCCCATTTCATTCATCCACGACTTTTTAAATTGCGCATCCGGAAGAAAAGCATATTTTGGAAGATTTACCTCGTTCCTGCGTATCGCCACATTCATGTTGCCCATGCGGACATCTCTAAAATGGCCATCAATACACCATTAGGTCTGTTCCAAGTTCTACGCATGTTTTAAGGTAGCCAAAGGATGCTAAAACATACCAGCGCCTTATGAACCAAGTTTTAAGGCGGCCTTATTGTAAACCTTGACGATATTTTGTTTACCAGTACTAACTACGAGGAACAATTGTACGTTTCCATCGAGAGACGCGAATACCAAACATTCGTCCAAATATCAAAATTCAAATCAATAAAGACCGCGTATTATTCGGTTCTATCACAATGAAATCATTGATAAACAAACCTCAAACGTGGGGAAACGGCTCAAAACAACTGATATAGCTAGTGGGATAGACCCAATAAATACCTCAAGCTAGATTCAAAGGTGGGGTAAGCTAAGGAAGGTAGAATGTTACCTTCAATGTTAAAGTGCACAAGACTAGCGTCAGCTGCGCGTGGTCCAAATCAAACGAATAACAAGCATGAAGGTCATAGAAAGAAATAACACTAACACAAGAACAGTTTTGGCAAAGATTAGGGAAGGTAATTAAGCTTGCACGCGACCATGGGTAAGAGAATTTCAATTAACAGAAAATTAAATTATACACTGGTCATCAAATTCTCTCTACTGATTGTGACCCAACTGATGACACTGACATTTATTTATCTATTTCTACTAAACTGCCCTCCTGGACTCGTCACTATCCATAATACAGCTCATACTTACGTCGAATCCTAAGGGAGAATGTTGCTATTGACTCTTGCCACCATCCCAAGAATCGACCGCTTAGAGTCCCTCTTGACGATGAGCGCACGCTGTCTATCCAGGCTAAGATTCTTCCTCGCCCTCATAGCTCTTTGCAATAAAGTCAATCGACCTATATCTCTTTTCACCTCGCCACCACTCACTCGGATTTTTTACTGTCCTCACGAGCAAATCTTCGTAAACTGGATTATCAACCATTATCCGTTACGGCCATTTGTTCGGTTTAGGTGAATCGTTAGTCTTCAAGACTACATCTCCTTTCTAGAAGTTTCTTCGTCTGGAAAGCCATTTATGTCGAAGCGTCAAGGTCGAAAGATACTAAGCAGAGCATCTTTACCAAAAAACGGAGGCCATAAATTTTACTTGTTTCTATCAAACCTGTAACGCTCCAAAGTAAAACTCTGAATGATGTACCTCCGTTGGATTGTAAAAGGAGCAAGTCATTCTGCGTTAGCGGTATGACAATCATTTCGTCGGACGAAGCTTTTACTATCGGTCGGTCGTTGAGCAATATTTCTACCTCAGTTAACACCGTACTGAGCGCTTCATCGGATAAAGTTTGGTACCCAGCAACAGCGCTTAGCAAACGTCGTATGCTGCAAATTATTCTCTCCCACCCCCCACGGTGGCTGGCATATGGCGGATGGAAGTGCCATTGAACACTTATAAGCGTCATCCGCTGATCTATGGTGTCTTGTTCGAGGCACGCAACTCACGATATGTACCAACAAAATTCTATCGATTGTCGGGTACAGATGCTTTGGTGTCCCTCGGCGCGCGATGAATCGTAGCAGCAGCTCAATGAATGCGCCACGTCGATGTGAGGTGCTGCAAGCATGTGAATATGCGTCAATACCGTTTCAGTTTACTTCTGCCACACCTGACTAGAAGTGGTCAAAAATAATCTAAACCTACATGAATAAAGGGAAATCATCCGGCAGACACACGAATGACCGGCAAGGGTGCCATCGTTTGCGACGCAGGCCGTTGGAACTCGTTTCACTGCAGCTGCGTCTTGGAGAATCCAAACGTTCCGTTGAGTGGCTGCTAGTACCTGTGCGTGCCTTACATGACCTTCTTCCTCGTATTATCAGCTCCATCACGTGGTGACGACTTGGCATGATCACTGGAAATTTAGTACCTTCATCCACTTGGGGAAGTCTGTGGCGACTATCGACTCGAAATAGGCCTGAAGCGATGTTGAAATTGAGTTTTTACAAACGGCTAGTGCTCTTGACTCGACCGGATAACTGCAGGTTCTGCAAGTTCTCTGCAAAAGAACTCTCTTGTACCGCTTTCAATAACTCTAATCTTGCTACTTGCATCTGCAGCAATGTTACTGGTCCTTTTTGGAGATCCTCTTTGCGCTACGACGCTATCTTGTTCCTATAGTAGATTTTGAACCGCATTACCGATCCTCATTTGCGAAAGAAATTTAAGCTACCGCTCAATATCCGTATTCAGACGCATCTCCAAATATATGGGGCACTGTTTTTGTGTTTCCGCATATCGAATTCATGCAACGTCTTATCCGCAAATTCTTGAGGGAACCTACCCCCTTCCACCCAAATTCTGTATCCTTCCCTTTGTTTTTAAGACAGCTGTTGATCCCAATCGACCTTACACAGACTTTGTAATAGTATTTTGACGGGTATCGTCTAAGGTGCAGCGAGTCCCAAAGGATTATACAAACCGGCCATCATAGATAATAGACCACATCTAGTAAACACACAATCCTTAAATTTGGGTTCAAATATGAGCTCGTCACCATTAGCATCCCACATTACACCCAACATCCTTTCTGTTGGCAGCTTAGGCTCGTTGAGGTATTTTAATCTGGGTGCTCCTTTCAATTGTGGCACATTCGCTATCACCTCTAGTTTGTTCGATATCCACTTCGTTAGGCGAAATGGTCCCTCGGCTAACATACTCGATAAATCTGATAGGAAGCTTGAGGCTGACTTGACCGACGGCAATGACGTCAAACAATCATCAAAATAGAAGTTTTTGAAGACTGCCTTTCTTGCAATCAGATCATATTTGCTTGCGAAAAAAAATGCTGTTCTACGCAATGCATAGTTCGCACAGTATGGGGATGAAGTCACTCCAAAACTGTGCACCGTCATACGATAACACTCGGGTTCAAGTTCATTAGTTTGATCCGAGTTCCTCAATATTCAAAGAGCTTCACGGTCAACTTCAGGCACATTTACTCTGAAGAACATATCCTCTATGTCCGCAGTAACTGACACTTGATGCTTTCGAAACCTCATAAGGACGTGTACCAATGACGAGGTGAGGTCCAGGCCTATCGGAATTACGCCATTCAAGCAAGCGCCCTTTTATTATGCAGCACAATCGAATACAATCCTCAGTTTTTCTGGCTTCATTGGGTTGAAGGCTGCATGATGGGGGATGTACCGTATTCGACTACCAAACCCGGATATTGAGGGGACAGCTTCTAGGTAACCTTTATCAAGGTACGTATTTATTAGAGCGGAGTATCGTTTATCTAATTCTGGATCTCTCTGAAAACGCCGGAGCAGTAAAAGGAAACATGTCACAGTAATTTTCCGGTTATTGGGAAGTGTCATTAAGGAGGGCTTCTATGGTATTGGAACTTCAAACTCTCCGTCTACCCTAAGCATAATTTGGTTCCACTATGGCTTTTGGAGTGCCGATCGTCCACAGACTTTGTTTCGGATAGTTCGTTGGTGTCTTGGAATTCACTACCGTAGAGACGGCAAATGTTTCTTAGAATCGAATCCTCAGAGTCATTTGTACATTTCATGAAGTTGTTCCTACTTGATAGCATTTGTCCCTGCGGGCCGTACATAAGCTAACCTAGAAGTGATCCAATAGCGTAAGGTTGTTTAGAACGATTCACTCTTTGCTCCATCGCCCAAACGGCTTCCGGCACGTCACATCCCAAAGAATGGTCACTCTCTCCAGCGCACTCTTGGAAATCTATGTTGCGAAGGTGGTGCCATTAACTGACTTCTGCATTGACAGAAGTCGCTGGCTTGACCGGAACGTTATCAACTATATAGGCTCCATCTACATCTATAGTGTTTTGTTCGTCTAGAGCAAATAGTTCCAACGAGCCTTCGAGACAATAACGTGTCGAACTTCCACCAAGGGTTGTCATATTCAATGTGGATTTTTCATTTAGCAGATGATGGGATGGTACTCTGCGAATTCTCGTTCCACAAGTGTCGTATCTGAGCCCGAGTCCGGAAATACTAAAGTGTGCACCAAACCACAGGGGATTTCGACTTTAACGAGCAGGATACCTAATCGCATTGAGTTCCGTACACTATACGAGGCGCTAAAGTTCCAGGATTGGCCACAGGTCTTGGATGCTCGTGCGTCACTGCAGGCTTGACATGCAACATCTCGTGATGTCGTTTATAACAGCTAACATATGAGCACCCAAAATCGTTTCGGCACTGCGCACCCAGGTGTAAGTAGCTCAAACAATTGTAGCACGCCTCTATCCTTTTGGCAGTTGACTAACGATCAGTGACACTCAACGCACGAAACTTGACGCATTCGTTTGTTGTCACCATCGGAAAGTATCTCGGGAACACTCCCTTTGGCTCTCTCCTCCTATACATAATCGCTGGGAGCCTATTTACAGGTGCACTCTGTTCAGCACTCTGCCCATATCGACTGCTCGCCACTCTAGCTCGATTAGATACGAAAGTAGTAAGGTGTTTGAACGTTTTGTTTAAAGCCAACATACAAAATTCTGTCAGCCTCATCCGCCCAAGAGATTTTGAAGTATATGGGCAAACCTCTAACACTGGCATCTGGGACGGGTACAGCATCTAAATCCTTTGAATGATTCATCTATCTTAGAGTAATACTGCAATTTTTCATTCAAACCTATAATTCCGAGAGCGAGCTGTTATCTCCGTTTATCCTTTTAGCCTCAGTTAGCAAGTTCCGTATTGAAGTGTGAACAACTTGCTGAGGGTAACCGAACAGACTTTCCATGATAATAAGAGCCAGGTGATAACCTTCGGAACGTGGTAATATCATGCAGTCCTCAACCGCACTTTTTGCCTTGCTCCGGCAGTAATGATCTAATGGAAGTAGACGCTCTCGTTTATCGACGACTCTAGATTCAACTTAATGTTCAAACTGCTTTATGAGCTGCATGTATTTTAAGGGGGTTACCATCCAAATAACACACATCAAATTTGAGCAGCGATAAGTTGCATGCGTGACCGTCAAAATATTCTATATACCTACCTCCAAGCGGTTGGCAGCGATTAGATGGAAGATTCGTGTCTTGCTGTATACGCTGTTTACGATCTTCCAGATAGCCGCTCATTATACGACTGGAGCCAATCGCCTTATCTTCGAATTGCACATGTTTGTCTTACAACTCTAGTGAATATCGTAACAGGAAACTTATTTCCTCCAGAACTGTGATTAGAAGATATAGATTTAGGGCTTCCAGTATCATCATCATGGATTAAACTAGCCTCGGTTGAGGCTCCGCCACGCGTCCTCGTCGTCCAACTTGTCTCTGGTTTGTCCATGGAAGCTAAGAATTCTGAAGGTCAGTTATATTCAAAAGTTCGAATTTGAGAACTGTACGTTTCCATCGAGAGACGCGAATACCAAACATTCGTCCAAATTTCAAACTTCAAATCAACAAAGGACCGCGTATTATTCGGTTCTATCGCAATGAAATCATTGATAAACAAACCAACCTCAAACGTGGGGGAACGGCTCAAAACAACTGGTATGGCTAGTGGGACAAACCAAAGATACCTCAAATTAGATTCAAAGGTAGGGTAAGCTAATGAAGGTAGAATGTTACCTTCAATGACAATGTGCATAAGACTAGCGTCAGCTGCGCGTGGTCCAAATCAAACGAATAACAAGCATGAAGGTCATAGGAAAAATAACAATAAGACAAAAACAAGTTTGGCAAAGTATACGGAAGGGAATTACGCTTGCATGCGATCATGGGTAGGAGAATTTCAATTGACATAGGTATAAATTGTACACACTTATTTCATTTACGACACATTTTTCAACGGCTTGTTGAATTTGTTATTAGTATTAATCCTCAAAATGTTTATTTGGCGTTTCGTTCATTTGATTTCTTGGACATATCATCGACAGTCATGGAATCACTCTCACTTCAAACTTGGGTTTTGCTATAAATTACTACTCCATTCCCCAACCCCTAAGTCACTTCGTCGTTTTCTAGTGTTTGTTTAATTATTATTGCCGATTTATCCCGCATTGCTCTGAAGTCCTTCATCCCTTAACCATCTACTCAAGGTTAATTCAAAACAATTCTTTTTCACTCTCGAAGCGACTATTCAGTAGTGTTAAAAGGGTGCTCATAAACGCTAAAACCCTTCTGTAGAAGAAAAATAATTCTTTCCCTGTTTAACCTCCAACTGCCTCTAGTATTGCTTCGTTTTAATCTTCCTTTTTTGAGTTACAGTGTGGTGGCTATTACAAATTCTTTTGGTTGATTAAGCGGTGTTAAGTGCGTCCGCCTCTTAGGTAATTATTCTTAAATTATCTCTTCTATTGACAATTCACTTATTGTACATCAGCTTGTTGTTGACATTAATTTTTGTGGCAGGAGTTTTTTGACCTTTTGTGTGGACCATCGAGGTATTGTACATAGATTATATTGTTTATTATTTCGCATCGCACCCTAACGTGTGGTTAGCTATTCGAAAGGCGATTCTTATGGCTTTCTCCCATAGACCGTTATATGACTACATTGCTATTGCTATTGTCTAACCAACCCATTAAGATACCAGTGAAGCATAGACGTGAACCATCAAACATAATTGGGTGGCCATGAAAAGAGCGGTGGATTCGATCTCTTGTCCAGCTCTGAACGCGAAGAGGAATTCAGGAAGAGGGGGTCTTGTCTGCTGCATTCCTGGGTCCGCTTATAAGGGTCTTCAGTGTGAGCTTATTGGCCGAAGCACCATTGGCTGGATCTTGTTCAATTATGGCTGAGCTCGCAGACTGTAAGGTTCGTTACGCCTGAGTCACTGGTAGGAATCTCTTTGTTGTGTCGCCACATTACTCCTCCGCCAGACTTTTTGTCAAAATTGTCGGTTCTTAGAAGTTGCTTCAGTCGCCATGGTTGTCTTTGTCCTGGAAGTGTCCTTCTGTTCGGCTTTAGATCCGAACGGGTACCTGACGTAAAATGAAAACCGCAAGAGACGAGAGAAGAACCATTTTCTCTACACCTTGCCTCGTCGGCAAGAGCTAATTTAGATAGAAAAAAGTGAATTTATATTCTTCAAGATGAAACAAAATTGAAAAGTATTTATTAGGTCTAATTATGAAAACGCAGCGATAGCGATGATTGCATTTGTCGTGGGATGATGTAGTGGTGATATGGACGCGCAGCAAATTGTTATGGTAAATAATGCAGCGTAACAGGCGTCACTATGACTTTTTCGTGGTTGAGCTTAAATCGAATCACAGTGTTTGGTCCTGCTTGCCTTAGGCCACGATCATGTTCGGTTGAGAGAAGTGCAGTTCTAGGCAAAATGCTTGTGTTGCGTCGGCAACAGAGACGAGATGGATGTGTATTGTGTGGCACGATCGAGGAAACATATAACCACAACTCTTCCGTAGGTTCTATTTAACCAAAGTCGCAGTAATCGGTCCTGTGTGTTGAATGCCACGAGTACGATAAGGGTAGGCGTGAGTCGTGTGCCTCGTGTAGACTGAAAGGCTTGTTTGACTCATTTAGCCGTTAGCCTACCCCGGGCGTATGGGCGAGTCGACTGCACGTATATGCAGCGTAATCTTTCGAGACTGCGACCAAGTGCCGTTTTGGGGATATATCAATCCACGTGTTGAAGCGACAAGTGAGTCTGTCACGAACGTGGAGGGATGTATTCGGTCTCGTCGAAATAATGCATAATTGCCGGTGAATCAAGCACTTCATTATGCCGTAATCAATCTTTAAGAACGCAGCTCGCGGAAAGTGTATCACGAGAAAAATGCATGTTGCAAAAAATCGATGGATTCATATATGTAAACGTGATGATTTTGTATTGGTGTTAGGACTGTGGCTTAAACTGTGGTAGCGACGTGTGCTTTGCTGATGGTCGTTTGTATTAGGGAGTATTCGTGGTTCGAGAAATGTGGACTCACCCTAGGTTCAAGTTTCGCCGCCAGTGAGCGAAGATCACCTGAGAAAAATCGTTTAGCCAAATTGAATACACTGAGGTTATATCGCAGATCGTGGCAACCTGAGTGGATGGGTGTGCTTTTGTCAAGCTTAAACTAGCGTCTCACACCTGTTTGTTCAAAGCCTGGAGACCCGTGTGGAGAGGGCTTGCACTCGATATTGGACATTAATGGGATGCTCCGGTTCGCTTAGTCAGCCTTTGTTCACCCAAGGTTATGCGAGTCACACCGGGGTGCACGATCGAGTGTGGGAAACAGTAGTTTCCTGTACGTCTGGTTCTCAGGCCACACTGTGTGTAAGGGCGTGCATGTGCAAAAATCGAATCGATTAGTCGTAAACTGGCAACCGAGGCACATTGTGAAAGAAACAAAATTCAGACTTTGTTGTATAGGTATCCGTTAAAAAGGAATCGGACAAAACAGCTGGATAAAATGGTTTTAATTTGTAAAACGAGTCATGAGAATAACGTTTTAATATATAAGTGATTATCTATCATCACAAATGTAATGAATAATAAAGGTTAACGTAAGTAAATCGAAGTAAATATTTTCTGATTGTTTTGGGTCTCCTCATGGTGGTGGTCCGTGTTTAAAGAATCACTTTAACGAGCGAAGTAATCGTACGCGCATGATAATATTATGACCCCGTTTTGAAGTTGACAAGTGTTCCATGGATTGCTTTTCACCATGAATAATGACATACCGTAGCGTCCTGCTTGTCAAACTGAAGATCGTGGGTTCGATTCGTCGTTCGTACATCTCTAAGCGAACGATAGTAAAATGATCGTCACCAACGCGCCAACGAGCGTTTAGTTTTAACGTAAAAAGAAAGAAAATACGCAAAACTCATGAATTCGGGAGAAATTAACCGTAGGACCTACACCGTTGATTTTAAAAATTGAAAAGGTTCAAATGAACGAAAAGTCGCGGATGCTGCACGTAATATAAAATCGTCGTTAAACGCAATGAGTAATGAAGCTGAAAACCTGAATTAGACCAAATGAAAAATACTTTATTAAGACATCATATTAATCGGGAAGGACTCACGGGATATTCCTGTTCCATGCAGAAAAGCTTATGGGAGGTTGACGTCGGCGAATCGACTTGCTCGACTATTGTCAAGTTGGACAATAATGTGGGAGTTCATTTGTCGGAAAGTTGGATGTGAAGCATGCTCATCGAAGAATACTTTTCCGTCGTTGACTGAAACGTGCGTGTCCTTTTGAAAGTGCTCCAAGTTCAACGAATGAGGAGTGTTGGAGAGTCGAGGATCAGCATTTACGGCGCTGTGCTGGGACGTCGAGGGCGCGGTTGCGTTCTTCCGTCGCTGCTCACCATCTGTAACGGTTTAATTTATTGCTTATCCCATTTATAACGATCTGATTACTTATTCGGAGGGCAATTCTCATGGCCTTCTCCCCATAGACCGTTATATGATCCATTGCTAAGGATCTCGACCTATTGTCTAACCAACATATTAGGATACCAGTGAAACAAAGACGATCAATCATAATTCAGTGGTCCTGTAAAGGGCAGTGGATTCGATCTCCTGTCCAGCGCTGAACGCGAAGAGGAATCCAGGAAGAGGGGGTCTTGTCTGCTGCATTCCTGGGTCCGCTTATAAGGGTCTTCAGTGTGAGCTTATTGGCCGAAGCACCATTGGGTGGATCTTGTCAAATTACGGCTGAGCTCGCAGACTGTGGGGTTCATTCGCTTGAGTCAATAGAATCTGCTTTGTTCAATAGAATAAACGTATTCTGGTTAACCGGGACTTGCGCATCTCTCCAGGTTCATTGGAATTATGAAGCTGTTATTAACGGTTACACCGTAATGATGCTGATCCAGATGCCCTCCTCGTTCTTAAAGCTTATGCGTCTCATGCACCATTGGTTTGATTCGTCCAATTATCGCTAAGCTCGCAGACTCTATGATCTAGGGTAAAACAGACTTGACTCACTGGAATCCGCTTTGTGGGGTCTCTATATTTACTCACCCGCCAGCTTTTTGTCAGAAAAGTCAATTCGAAAATAATGTTGTGGTGCTCATGATCATCGCTGTCTTGCAAGTGTCCTTGCCTGTGAATTCTCGGGTTTTGGTCGGCCTCGGATCCGGACGGGTACCTGACGTATCTAAGAAAGGAAAGACATGAAAGTAGTACCATTTTGTCAACAACGTGCCTCGTTGGTGTGAGTTATTTTAAATATAAAAAGTGAATATATATTTTCTTCAAGATGAGTCGATTGATGAGTGCGTAAATGGAAGGAATTTATTCGTTTAATTATGAAAACGTAGCAAGCGCGATGATTGCATTTGTCATGAGACGATGCAACAGCTATGTTGGCGCACAGTAGTTTGTTCTGTTAAGCAATGCAGCGTAACAGATGTGAAACTGACCTATTTAGTGGTTGAACCTAAACCACGTCACATTGTTAAATACTGCGTATGATGTGCTGCGAGCATTTTTGGTTGGAAGTAGAATGTAGAATGTTGTGTTCCAATGTCAACGGAGACTAGATGGATGTGTAGTGAGCGGCACGATCGAGAACACTTATAACCATGACCGTTCCATAGGTTCTCTTGAACCAAAGTCTTAGTATTCGGTCCCGTGTGTTGAATGCCACGAATGCGATAAGGCTAGGCATAAGTCGCTTGTCTCGTGTCGACAGAAAGGCTGTGTTTGACTCGTTTAACCGTTAGATTATGACGTATGGGCGAGTCGACTGTAGGTATGCGCAGCGTAATCTTTCGAGACCCTGTGACCAAGTGCCTTGTGGGGACTATTGCATCTGCGTGCTCTAACGACCAGTGTGTCTGTCAAGAGCATGGAGAGATGTATTCGGTCTCGTCGAATTATTGCATAATTGCCGGTGAAACAATAACTTTATTATGCCAGAATCAATCGCCGTTTGCTGCTTTCAGGAATGCTGCGTCCGAGCTCGTTGAGCAAGCAGCTCACTGAAAGTGTATCACAAGAAAAGTGTGTGATGAAAAATAGGTAGATTAATTTATGTAAACATGATGATTATTTGTCGTATTGGTGTTTGGACTGAGGTTTGAATTCTGGTAGCGGCGTGTGCTTTCCTGATGGTCGTTTGTACCCGGGCGTATTCATAGTTCACTCTATGTTCGAATAATTATCGTGCGAACCGTTGTGATATACTGAAGCGATACAAGGAATGCAAGAAATCGGATATGCATATAAATGCAAAGGCGATGAAAAGTGAATCAACTGCATCTGAGGAATGTGTAATATACAACAAGTGGGTCTCCTGTACGCGGAAGTGACATAAAATTCTACGCCCAGAGTTTCTACTGTTGGCGGAGTAACTCAGACGCCACAAAAATCACGATTATTGAAAGGCGGAGTATCTCGAATGATCGTGTGTTCGCGAGGCATATTGTCGTAGGTGCCTTGAAGATCATAAATTTCGATAGGTGGTTATGCTGAAGCTGACATAGAAAGACTTCCTGTTTTGAAAGTTACTTATAATTCGTATATATTTTGTCAAAATAGATTCCTCGACATCGCCAGTGGGCATAATTAGAGAATGAGTGCTAAGTCAAGATACACTAACTAAATGAGCTAAAAATTAAAAATATAATGCCGATAAGCGATAACCATCAATATCAAACTTGATGGACTGAAAATTTCGTACACCTTTTTCAATCGTGAATTCGTGTCATCAGCCGAACGTTTTCCTTTGCGGGGATGGAAAATGATTGAACGCACAGATGAACGACGCTAGCCGCAGTATTGTGGCTTCGGAGCAAGTGAGAGATCACACGGGAAAAATCGTTGAGACAATATCAACGTAACAGTGGTGTAAAGCGGATTGTGAGAACTTGAGTGTATGGGAGTGTACGTTGGATGATCTGATCTCCAACGTATGTTAGGAAGGTGTAAGTCCCCAATGATCAGCAGTTGCGAATGACGTCTATTCTACATGTGGTGTATGACTTCTAATAGTCAGTCATTATGTACATATGTGGAAGAGAGTGAAAAGATGATGACGCCAACTATACAATCTCTCCGGATTCTAGCTTTAAAGAACTGCAGAAAGTATCATCAACCTCAAGGTTTGCAAGGTTGGGAATTGTTAACTCACATTCAGTTATGAGAGGCTTCAACCAATTTCTGACAACAGCAATGAAATCAAGGATTCAAAGTTTTATGATGAAAAAGCTGTAGCTTTACAAATAAGGATGACAAATATAGTGAATGACAAGTATGCAGTCACACTGCAATGGATCGTTTATAGTGCATTTAATTACTAGTTCAATAAGTGGGGGCAATAGAAACATTTGTCGCCATATAAACATCTAGCCTCTGCTTGAATGTAGTTTCTGGTAGTTTTCTGGTAGGGAGTTCCAGAGAAAGCGAACACGAACAGCATAAAAATACCGGCGACAGTCTAGACGCGAATATGGTATGTTTAGTGTGGCTGCAGGACTTCTTGTGGTGCATGCCAAGCGCTGTTGGAACAGATGTTTGAGTATGTGGTTCGGAGAGTGTAGAATTCTGTACGCCAGGATCAAGTCTCCATGAGTGCGTCTTTAGTTTAGAATGACGGGGTTCAAACGTGACAGGCGCTCTTCTTACGGCAATCTCTGAAGATCGACGACTAACTTTGTCTCGCGATGGTGTATTTTATCGAGGAGCGTAATGTCCTTTTTTAACCAAGGCGTTCAAGCTTGAGCCGAGTGATCTAACACATGAAATATGTAAGTGTTCATTACCATCGATAAGGTACCCGGTAAGAACCATCCAAAGATTCTTTGTAGCCTCCCTAACAAGCCAGAGGCACGTTTGTAGACCGCCTCACATTGCAATCTGTTATTAGGGCTACCATATATCCAAATACGAAGGTCCTTCTCCAATGTCCTCCACTCCAGAATTTCTGGCCCAATATGATATGAAAACTGACATTTTCTTCGCAACATCCAGTTCAGGTCACATCACCCGTAAGTAAACAATATCGTGCAATGTAGATCAGCGATGCAATAAAGTTTATGCACTCGGTTAAAAGCTGAATGCTGTCTCACTGGTTGCGTTCAGAGGGCATAAGGATTAGAGTAAACCAAGTAAGATTAGCTTGTGTGGTAAAGCACATAAGTACAGCATTAGTCTGTAGAATACCTCAGATGTTGTGACAGTCAATGTAGTTGCCTACCACAGAGTTTTAATCAACATATTCGTGCCATGATTAACAGCTTGTGAATACCGGATTTCGTAAATGATACGAAATTCGACGAAAGAATAATATCGATTTAATGCAGTTTTTTTCCTTGGATAGTATTTAAGTTGAGAATTTTTTACAATTTTTAGTAGCAGCTTAATAGATTTAGGTATGTTTTAAGTAGCGAGCGATTCCATGCTATATTATCACATTCGTACATTTGTTCACATATTCCCACTTTTAAATTTGTTTCATTCTCAACTGTAAATTATCATCTTCGTATATAAAGTATTGGCCGATATAGTATGCATACATGCTTCATGTTTGGTAAACGTAAATGAACCGCAAGCGTAGATACCAGAAAACCAGGTATACAAAAATGAAATTGTTAAAAAGGAAATAATTATTTTTTTAACATTTCAATAATATTTTTTAATTTTTCTATTAATGCAGTTTTGCGTTCTGTCAAATTCACAACTGTTGGTGATTTGATTATTTCTAGAAGCTATTGTAATAAAATCTACAAATATGTTCGAACGTCGTTAACTCTGATTAGCATGGGTCCTCAGTCTATATGATATTAGGCACGTAAAGCAACTAGCTGGGTGGGTGTATCTGTCACAAAGATAGGAGATCTGAATTGGTTGCAGACAATGGAAGGACATCTCCAGTTGGCGGGTAAACGAATTAGGCATAATTTGAATGGAGCTCTTTGGCTGCATCACGAGTGAGAAGTGTAGTATTGCTATATAGGACATATTTTTCACATTCAAATCCTTCGAATAAGGGTGAGGAGGTGCACTACCATCTTCGGACGTCACATCAAATTAACCCGGTAAAATTATGATTCATTTTACATCTGGAATACTTTTGAATCAATTATACATATTTCATCGTGCTTTGATAAGCATAGTCTAGCATAGCACATAGTCTGCTGGTGCATAACACTAAACATGTGTATATACTTTTGGAAATTTACGGGTATGGTGAATCAGTGAGTCTATACAAGTTATCAGTGGCCATTGCTACCACAGCCACCCACAAATGACTGTGGTAATTTGTAATGCTTCGTTGGTTTCACTCGTATTCTGTGTTGTCTGAGAATACTATAAGTTGTCCTTCTTATGGGTCCTGTTAATCCAAGTCTTGTAATCCAAGTTATTGTGAAACAAAGATCTCCCTACAATCGACAAAGATGAATGGTTGAATGCAGGGTGACAGAAAGGTTCGGATGAAAAATCAACTTATGTGTACAACCAGTGGGCTGGACAAAATTCCTACGTTTCGTTCAGCTATATATTATATGGCGAATCATGGCTGGCATACCTGTTGACAATATTCAGAAGCTCTAAGACTTCAGTTAATGATTACTATTATATGATCGCACAAGTTTTGGTTTGAGTATCTCTGAGCCTGTAATACAAACTGTGTATAGTCATTCCGAAGATTTCTCAGAATACACGAACCGAACGCGGGGACTGATAATTTTGTTCAGTTTGAATTCGAAGCCGAATTTATTTACCCATGATTTCATTTTATAATTGCATTATTATTATTATTGCACAACGGCTCTGCTTATTTAGTTACATCTGTACTTTTATTTTTTTTAAATGTATATTTCAATTTTATTCACTGCATAGCTGTCCGTGCTGTGAAAGACTACATTATGATGGCAGCGTATAATTGGTTTCTAAAGCACTTCTTACGGATGCTGTGTACTCTTGTGCTCATGTAAACCTAGTCCTTTATGGCGCCACTATACTTGGCTAGCTGCAGCAACCAGCCGCAATTTTATCTAACATCTTTGGGGATGCCTCCGGATTTTAAAAATCTTTTCGTGACAAAAGTGTATCATCTAGATTTGGCATCACAATTAATCTGAATCAGCTAAATGTTTACCATCGGATACGGTTTTCGTGGATTCGCATCATATTTCCAAGCCAAAATACGCCTGTGTGTCACTGGAACAAAAATAAAGCCCGTTGAAGGAATGCATTGATCGAGAGCAATCCCCTTTATTTTTGTATATTGTAATCAAATTGGAGTTTTGTATAACCGGTGGAACATTTCCCTTTCCTAGGATTGAGGTACGATTTGGTGCAGTTCCAAAAGCAGTAATGTATCTAGTGCGGCTATAGGATATCAGTTGCGATACTATCTTTGCTAAGGCCGCTCAGGTTAATCGATCTCTTTATGGTCGGTTCTATTCCTTTAAATGTAAGTAGGTCGTCACGTCTAATAATTTTCTGCAAGCTTGTGGTGCCTTCTATAGCAGCATTTGTCATTTCAGTTGACCTTGATTACAGTCTATTGACATTTAGAAAGGTATTTCACAATGAGATATCCCGTTGATAATATCGATTCCATATCAGCACTTTTAGGCTGGTGTGTGATAACGATTTCAGTTGCGACGGACCGAAAGTATTATTCATGCATTGTATGTTCGCAGGTAATCGCGATTTTTCCGATTTCCTCTAAAGAAAAATTCCGATTTTGGACGCAAGCTGCATAATTTGGGATAGACCGAGACAGCAGCTGTTAGCGTATCATTGTGCAGTTTCCCGAACAGCCTACCTGAATCTTTAATTTATCGAAGGTTGACTTGGGGCAGGGTAATTTATATTCAATCAGTACAGCCCCTTTGGACGTGAGTATGCACTTTAGATCCTCATTGTAAGCAATAAACCATCCGAGTTTAAAGCTCACAAGGGCCGAATCTTGTATGGAATTGCTTACTCGCTTCCACCTGCTCTTGAATTCATTTGAGAGGCAGGCATTCAATTTGCTTTCAATGGCTATTACGAACAGATGGCTAAATACACTTACAACCATAGCTAAAATATAATGATTTTCTAAAAACGCTGTCATATAGACAATCAGTCTTAGATATTAGAACACTGTAATTCACAAAAAAATAATGACAAAACATGAGGGTGAATTTTATTGTCTGTCTTGCAACACATTCGCAGTCAAACGTTGACATTTTCAAACACAATAAACATTTAAGTAAAGCAGAAGAAAATCTCAAGGTTATCACATTCTGCTTCCGAATAAAAACTCAAAGTAAAATACATTACACGAAGCGAATTACTGGAACACTGGATAATGTTGAGATTGCTGAACTAGAGAGTAAAAAAGCTTAAATCGGAATTTGATCATTCTTTGTTAGTACATGTTTGCATTTATACATTATTTTGTCTAGCTGTCATATAGACAACCAGTCTTGGATATTAGAACACTGTAATTCACAACAAACATAATGACAAAAAATGAGGGTGAATTTTATTGTCTGTCTTGCAATACATTCGCAGTCAACCGTTCACATTTTCAAACATAATACACATTTACGTAAAACAGAAGAAAATCTCAAGGTAATCACATTCTGTTTCCGAATAAAAAACTCAAAGTAAAATACATTACACGAAGCGAATCACTGGAACACTGAATAATGTTGAGATTGCTGAAATAGAAAGAAATAATAATAATAAAGCTTTATTCATCAGAAGACAAATTTTCAGCGGAATTAGATCACTCTTTATCAGTACATGTTTGCATTAATACATTAGTTTGTATAGCATCAAGTCAATTAGCGTGGTGATGTAATAGGCACAGACATGCTAATATATATACATATAATTTGATAGCAGATGAAACTTCTTTCTAATTATTAAGATACGAAAAGTGCTTTATTTATCCCAAACGGGATGAATTTTCAGCCAGTTACATGCATTCCAATATTACAAAAAACAAAACGTTTGTCATCAGTTGCTTGTTTACGTTTGACCACTTCAACCTCAAATTTCACGCTATGGACTTTTTTAAAATGATCCAAAAGGACACGATTTTTTATTCGAAATTATTATGCTGTGTAAGTACGATCGAATATCTCTTACCTATAAAAAACGGTTTTATAGAAGATTTGATTAGCTATATATTTTTGAGTGAAAACTAATGTGATTAAATGAAAGTAGCCAATAAGAAAAAGGCAATAAATTTTAATTTGTCCTGGCATACAAATATCATTCACAGCAAACGAAAGTGCTTGAATAAGAACCGCATGTGTTAAACAGATATATCTGAGCACGTGCCAATGTGATTTAACCTGGAACTGCTGATAGGCTACTTGTTCAGGCGTTGATTTATCTGAGCATTGTGATTTGGTATGAGCACATTATTGCTCGTCGCTAACTCGCATAAGCTTATGGGACTCAATAGTCTCTCGGAAATAACAAGTCTGAATATTAGACTTTTCGCAAGCGCGTCTTTCTTACCTTCAGTTGATTAACAACGCAATACGAAGTTAATGGAGATAATAATAAAATACATGCATTATCCAAGAAAATTCGATAATTATTGTCAGTATTTAATCAGGAGAGCGCGCATAAAATCATGCCGTTAGTGAGCAACATTAAAATGTTTCTAACAAGGTCCGTTTTAAAGTTCAATGATGCTAACATTTCAACACCTGTTGATACCGAAGTGGACCAGGTGAGAATTGAAATGCAGAAATGCTGCAACCTGCAAGCAGTGATGGTAATGATTAAAGTTTCACAATCTCCAATTTGCACGTGCTCAGATATATCTGTTTAACACACATGAGCGAATGAATCCTGACATACAAAAACATATATATATTTGTTTTAGTTGTATTGGTGACGTTTCAATTCAATACTCTGAATCGTTATCGAACAATTCAAATAGGAATTTTCGGTTTTTATACTTCGTTGCTTGCCTGTCTATCCATCGTCCTGTTCTTTCTCACCTTGATGATTAATGGATCGTAGTGTGAATCCAGATCGATGTGTCGATTGTATGACGCAGTGGTTAACACTGCTTCCAAAATCAAGCGTTCTTGTTTCTTATTGGCCGATGCGATGACCACCCCGTCCTTTGAGTTGACATTGTGTCCCGTTTCTGCAAAATGTTGCCATATGTGCGATTTTCGTGTCACCCCGTCTCAACGCTAGATGATGTTCGTGTAAACGTGTCTTTGGTTGTTTGGATGTCTCACCCACATAGGTCAAGTCAATCTTTGCAGGGGATGCTGTAAACCACCCCGGCTCTGTCACGTGATGCAACTCGGTCCTTTGGCTTTGATAGACTAAGCTTTAAAGTAGACGTTCTATGCGCTGTTTTGACCTCCATAGATTTCAGTATTTGTTCGGCGGTTTCCGAGATACCTCTGATATATGGAAGGGCAACTGTTGGTAGGCTATTCTTGACGCTGGTAGGTATGTTTTCTCTAGTCGGAGTGCAAGAGTTCACAAAAGATATCCATTGCTTCGGAACAAATTTCGCAGTGTTTTTCTTTCTATTTGCTGTAGCTCAGTTTGTGCTACAATGTGTGGTCACACGGCGATAAAGTGTCTGGACACAGCTTCTTTTGTGAACAATTGGGTGGTGGCTGTTGAAAGATGGTATGATGTCGGTGGTGGTTGGTTTTTTGTATACCGTTGTTTGAATGGTTCCATCTGTTTGCTTGATCAAAAGTACATCTAAGAATGGTAGTTGACCATTATTTTCGATCTCCTTTGTGAACTTGATGGACGGTAAAACAGTATTAATATGTTCGTGGAATTGTTCAATCATTGTGTTCTTGATGATAACAAACGTGTTATCCACGTACCGCAACCATAATTTCGGTTGTATTTCTCGAGAGCAATGTCTTCGAAATATGCATAGTCACCTCAGCAAGGAGACCGGACAATGGAGACCCCATGGGTGCACCTTGTTTTTGTCGATAGACTAACCCATCAACTGGAGATACGTCTCCGCCGCATAAATGTGCCAGTTCAATAACGTTTTCAATTAGACGGTTCGTGTGTTCCTTCCAGGTGGTCCATCTAGTCAGTAGATGCCTTAAGGGCTTCTAATGCAACCGCATTCGGATGCAAGCGAACAGTGAACATACATCAATGAAACCATCACTTCATCGTCCTTCGAATTTCAGATCTTTTGTTTTTGTCAGGAAGTCCGCCGCACTTTTTAGAAAACTTGGCCCGTCATTCAACAGTGGTTGGACTTGTTTGCAGATATGCCTTGCGATTTGGTGAGATGGGGAGTTCCGATTTGAGAAGATTGGTCTAAGAGTTGTGTTCTTTTTTATGAATTTTCGGTAATCCGTAAAACCTTGGTACAGCACCTTCGACCGGTTTCAATTTAAACCCTTCAATCTCGGTATATATATAAATATATATATATATATATATATATATATATTACGCTACCCTGTAGAAACATGCCTGACGCCAATCAACTCATGTAACAGAGACGGGAACTGCGAGGAAAATAAATAAGTTAGTAATCAAATAAATCCAATTGGGATAAAAGTAAGAGAAAAAAACGCAACAATTTTTGTATAAATGTTTTCTTGTTTTTGTGTTCTTAGTTTTTATATGCGCGTACTTTTTATTCTTTTTTTGGTGGGGAGGGGGAAACAGATGTAAAGGGAACCAGGTACATGAGAGGGTCGGGTCAGTCACGTCAGCAAGACAACAAGCACGCCACTGATTTCTGTTCTGCGCCATGTCCTTTCAACATCTTCAGCCATTGGGTCTCATCAGTATTCCGGTTCCATTCTGGCAAACGACAAGAGCCAACACGAACTGGATTTCTCGTTAGATTCTTTATGCTTCGCCTCCAAGAGATGGGTTTGACCGCCAGTCGGGTCCAGAGATAGCTAGTAAGGCACGTTGAGGCAAGCGTTGGAGAGACATACGAAGAACGTGCCCCAGCCAGCCAAGTAGGTGAAGTGAAATGATGTCGCTCAGGGGTCGGCTGTCTGGCCCAAGCAAACAATGGTACCTCGTCAGTACTCACATGGTGTTGACATTAAATGTGAGCAATGCTTCAGAGACAGCGGTTTTTTCGAACACAGACAGTCGGTGACCAGCTTCGTGCGAAGTGACCAAGCTTCGTAAGCCATAGAGCAACAGAGCACGTACAGTCGTGCGGTAGACTCCGCCTTTCAAGGCAAGACTTATGTTGTATCTCGCCAAAGATGCCTGAGGTTAAAAAACGCCAATCTAGCTTTTGCTATCCGGAGGTCAATTTCGGTGCCAATATCTCCACAATTTTTAATGCAACTCCCGAAATAAACATAAAGGTCCAGGATTCCGAACGGAACATCATTAGCAGTGAGTACCGCCACAGGCTCATGCCAGTCTTGCATAAGGACCTTACATTTAATCGGACCAAAATACATTCCATACCGAGATACTTCACTCGCCAAACGGTCTAAAATAGTCTGAAGCGCCTGTGGATTCTCCCCAAGTAGAACGATGTCTTTACTATAGAGGACAACAAGGCGAGTGTGCACATCAATTCTTATTATTGCGAACAATAATAAAAACGCACAATGTTGGGCCAAACATTTCTCTGCATATCGCCAGGTGCATACTGCAGATAAAATAAAACTGGGGAGGGAGGTAAAGATTAACAAACAAAATTACAACCACACACAAAAATCAAAGTTCACCAATTCAATGACAGAGTTACGTACAGGTCTTTGATTATGCATAACTCTCGACAGCGCTTATGTATTGCGACGGCCTCCGCAAACCGTAAAAGGCGAGTATTACGTGCACTGAAGACACACTTGAACGCTTTTTTCTGGGTCAACTCGATGACGTGACTCAACCAAATGCTTGGCTATCGATGATGCGGTAATCGATTGAAATTGGATGTTGAACTTTCTTGTTGCATCATAAATTTACGCATCCAAACCGGAATATGCTCAGCCACTTTGACTCCCAAGTGGTCGGTCCGTTCTCTCGAAGTGAACTTTGATTTTTGTGTGTGGTTGTAATTTTGTTTGTTAATCTTTACCTCCCTCCCAGTTTCCATATAAACATTTGATCTGCAGTAGGCACCTGATGATATGCATATAAATGTTTGGCCCACATTGTGCATGTTTACTATTGTTCCCAATAATAAGAATTGATGTGCACACTCGCCTTCTTGTCCTCTATAGTAAAGTTCACATCGGGAATTCCATGCTTCAAGTATCTAAAAAGATGTCTCCGAAAGGGAAACTGTGAAAGTATTGGACGAGTTGGTGAAGTTGAATGCAAGATTGCAACATAGCGTGTCAGAAAT